>JALPQI010004200.1:0-78722 GCA_025490895.1 Thaumatotibia leucotreta
ATGTTTGACTGTTGTTTATTCACAAGAAGTTACATACCTTAAATAATATCAAATTTTAATATTGTATTATTTCCTATGTTTCCGTATAGTATCTATTCTTGCATGCAGATAAATAAGCCTGTCGATCAGCAGAATTTAAAATTTAACGTAGCTTTTGAAATGTTCAGTCTCTTTTTATCAATTGAATTCAAATACATTTTCGGTATTTTGTGCCCTGCCTTTTGATTCTTTTGACCCGTAAAAAAATCCTATTTTATTTTTAGTGCCTATGGATAATACCTATTAAACGGCAATATCAAATGCAAACCGTGCACTCAGCACTCTACAGCCGTTTAAACAAAGAACCTTCACGTAGCTCTTAAAAAGCCACGGCGCTAGTAGCAATAAAGAAAATACTCGATAAAGTATCAATTTCGCGTTGGAAATGCTCCAGAATTGTTATTCCGAGGACGCTGGGCTGCATTGAATCTTCCGACCACTGGCAGGAAATCTATTTAGACTGGTCTTTCTGAGAAAAATAATTGAGGGGTATTGATTTTTAACAGAGTTCAAAAAAGGAGGAGGTTTACAATTCGATATTTTTTTTCTGTATCTAAATCTATGTATGTTACTCCGTTAATCATGAACTGATTTTCATTTTGAGCGAGTAAAACCCCGAGGTGGTCCCGTTGGCACTAAGTCGCGATCTGATCATTGGGATCTTGGTGAAATCGGTTGAAGTCGGTTCATATACACGGTGGAATTTAATCGGTGAACAGGAACCCATTTTTCTAATTCAGTAATCGATGGCGGTCACGTTTATGTAGTACTTAAGTGGAACCAAGTTTTTTTTTAGCATAACAAATTTTTATGTTGAAATTAAACTTTAATTAAAATTTATTGTCACCCTACTAATGGTTTAGTCTGAAAAGTTTAATACCTCTTTTCAAACTATCAGCCATGCATCGCTCTTATTTTACATAGGAATAGAGTCTATCGCAAAAATTAAAGCATGTGAGTGGTTATTGCTCATTTATGTTTTAAGTTTCTATGGCTGATAGTTTGAAAAGAGGTATTAAACTTTAATTTCAATAAATTTTAATTTCAACATAAAAAAAATTTATGCTAAAAAAAAACTTGGTTCCACTTAAGTACTACATAAACGTGACCGCCATCGATTACTGAATTAGAAAAATGGGTTCCTGTTCACCGATTAAATTCCACCGTGTATATTTTTTAATTTGGTGATTAGGTATATAAAGTGAGCGTTCAGGCTCCGATTTGTTATTGGGTTTTAACTCTTTATGTGCCACAAATATTTTTTTCTCGTAAGTGGATTCACATTCCATACGCCCTCTTAAACAAGGTTTGCGTTAAATACATTTGCATTTGGAAAAAAAGTAGTTTTACTACAAACGCAATCTCTCGTTTACAGCCAACACAGCCTTTTGTAGCAGAAAATTAATCGTTTGTACCTATAAAACATTTTTGTGAGTTGCGAGAAAAGAAACAGGAATATAATACCAAAAAGAAATTCCATACATTCGTGAACCATTCTATTTACTACTGGGTGACATTTGAATACAGCACTAGCGAAAAAAAATCTCCTAATTATGACTTTATTGTGCCTTAATGAATAGTTCAGTAACTCAAAATTTGGCATTTTTTTTGGTTGTGTCCATAATTATAGTTACTCAGCGTGACCATGCCTAGTACCCTGTTCACTCCTGCTCCACGACCCAAATGTCACCCTGTATTTTTGTTTCTCAGTCACAGTTGTTTTCTGTCACTATACCCACAGCATAATTGATTAATGGGGTAGTGATTGGGATAGGGTGAATTTGTGTAAAAATGTCCCATGATATTTAACTGAAACATTTTATTACACTCTTCGCACGGGTACTATACCTACATATAAACCTTCCTCTTGAATTACTCTACCTATTAAAAAAATCTCATCAAAATCCGTTGCGTAGTTTTAAAGATTTAAGCGTACCAAGGGACATAGGGACAGAAAAAGTGACTTTATTTTATACTATGTAGTGATAGTAGGTAATTAGCAACATAAAAACATTGCAAGTACTGCTCGGCTGTAGCCGTACACATGAGTTGGCAAGTATCGGTTACGTTACTTTTTACTCGATACGTAAAGCAGGCCATCGCGCTCGCCTCAATAAATAAGTGCTTATGATAGACTGCTTGCTAGAATTTATTTTCAATGGAAACTCTCAACTAAGCGCGTAGTATTGCCAACATTGCACTTTATGTGTATTTTAATAAGGATTATGAATGATCAGAAGGCGTTCCTATGGCACAAAGAGTTATTCGATTATGCCATCACGCGCAGCCGACCGGACATTCACGCGCGTGGAGACATGCTACAAATAACGTCTGCCCTTATATTATAAAGGGCATCCCGTTGAATAAATGCCTATATACTATACATAACTCTCTGGGGGAGGCCTATGTCCAGCAGTGGACGTCAATTGGCTGATGATGATGATGATGATACTATACATACAGTGTGAACGATATGAAGTGTTACCAAGTAGATTTTTTTGAGTCTGGTATCAAAGTAATAGCGGCTTATTATCGGAAATATGTTTTGGACACCGCATTGAAGTCTTAGGCACGCAAACATTTGGGTTGTAGACCGCAATCATAGGAACGAAACTGAGCTTCGGCTTATAAATCTCGTAAGAACCAAAAATTACTGAAAATCGAATTTTTCGTGTTTCTCCAGTGCAGTGACTTTCGGACTTTTTATCTGGTCTATTTTGAAGAAAAAGGTGAGAGCAATTAAACATGCTAGTATAAATGCAATGAAGAAAGCGATCGTATTTCACTGGCACATACCACTACCCAGTGGTCACAAACGTGCTGCGAGAAAATATTTTTTTATCAGTTGAAGACCATAGTCAAAGCAAAAGGTTGTATATTGACTAAAAGTAAATTTAATCACAAAATGTAATATTTTTCCTCTTGTTTTTGTAAGAAAAAACTTTTTTCTTACTTATAGGTACTTAGTAATGAATTGTTGCAACTAAAAAATCGCAGTCCTTTGAAATTGCACTTCATATCGTTCACCCTGTACATTATAGGGTGGCTTCTGGGTCGTGGACCAAGAGTGAACAGGGTACCAGGGACTGTCACGAAAGCAACTTTCACTATGGAGACAACCAAGAAATCGCGACAAGGAAGGAAGAAGGAAACAGGAGATTTTTTCCGCAATTTTTTGGTTGTGTCCACTCTTGGTCTATGACCCTGCATTGTGTGGGGCAATCGATATTTCAAGGTATCCTGAATGTCTAGAAATATCAAAAAAGACTGGACTAGGAATACTTTTAAGTCGCTCTATCCTCGGGAGTTCAAATCTATAGGTTCAGGTGGAAGGGTGGAACGATTGACTGTTTTCATTTTATTTATGAAAATACCAGTTTACGGCAGAATACGAGCACTTTTAGGTTCAAAAGCTGTTTACTAGATACGACAACTAAGGATGAATGGACTATGATTATTAACTTCGAAATATGGATCTCGTCAAGACTAGGTATATTATAATTCGGATAGACATATACATATGTTATGCATACGAGTATTTGCGCCAAAATAATCTACCTCTCTAAAAATCCAATCCAAACTCCAATTTTGGCATAAAACCTCAACATTTCAAGGCTTTAGCCTTGGCAATGTCTCCACTGTCTCGAGTGTTGCCGTTTTCATTCGCTTATCTAACCCAAACCAAAACCAATAAATTCTGACTATTTTTTTAACGTAGTTCTTATGGGTCTAAGAGTCATTTTACATTGGTTTTCTCAGGTTGTTTTGCCCACACTCGGCCAAATGGAGAATACATATCCTGGCGCCCTGGACCTGATCCAAGATGCGTCACAATTCTGTCTACAATACAAAATCATACACCGAATACCGCAAACATAGCATTTTCATCCTTATGTATACTTGTTTGGGGATCTGCCTTTCCGCATTATTAATCTGGCAATTTCACAAATATCACAATATTAAGATAAACTCTTCTGTTATTGCAATTTAGCACTTATTTAAAATAGTTTAGCGTGTACGGATTACGTGTTTTTAAGTTGGAAAAATCATAATTATAGACTGAGACTAGAACCAATAATGTTTACCAATAAAAGCTAAATTACTATGGTGGCGCCTCTAACGGCTGGTTGGTGAAGTTTGTGCAAACAGTTGGATTTATTTTATACTGGCGCGTCGCAATAAATAGACACTGGCGCCTTCGACAGTAAACACTTTAAAAAAATTCTCGTGATATATGTTCAAGTCGAGATTTTTCTTGTTATACCACTTTAAGAAAAAAACGGAGTTCATTTAAATATTTATTTCTTGGTTGGTTTCTTAGTCATCATCATATTTGTTTTCTATTATTTTACATATGTTAATAATATTAAAAAAGTTAATATCATTAATTTAAAACATTTTTTAATGTGACTCGCTACCTATTTGCATTCTTTACCAATTGTGAATATACATACATATACCTAAATTGAATATTTTCTTGTTATTGTTATCCCTTTTGTCATAACTCGTATTAGTCATACGGTTAGCGATTCATTAATTACTTAGCAGTTAGTTAAATGTATCTTCAAGTGACTAACCCCGTTGCTCATATGAACCCTATTTATAGTATTTTAGTTTCATTAGTCAGGAGTTATGAAAATGTTTGTAATATATCGCTAAAACTGTCCTGTTTTTCATATATGACACTGACAGCTGATATATTATTAATGTCAGGGCAGAACTCGAGCTCATTCATCATGATTCATGAAATAAAACCAAGTCACATCCTAGTGATCACCAGGACCCGTAATTTTCATGCCGATGACATCAATTTGACGTCACGCTCCATTTAGGGTGATCCGAAATAGTTTATTGTTTATTATTAATCATTAGTCGTCAATCATTTTAATCATGTACAAACAACTTCAAAAGTAGTATATTTGCACGTGAAATAAATAACACCTACTTGATACGTGAAACATAAATAAAACTATTTGATTTGTTTTTATACATATTTTTTTTTAATTATATTGTTAACACATTTCAATAATTACGTAGAAAACAGAATTCCTCTTTGACGTACAGCACGTATCAAGTAGGAATTATTTATTTCACGAGTAAATATACTACTTTTGAAGATATTTGTACACGATTAAAATTATTGACAACTAATGATTAATAATGAACAATAAAACTATATCGGATCACCCTAAATGGAGCGTAACGTCAAATTGATGTCATCGGCATGAAAGTTACGGGCCCTGGTGATCACTATAAAGTAGGGACCCATTCTCGATATTTTGTAATTGGGATATGTCTAAAAAGTTAATGATGTTTCGACCTGTGGGGCAATTCCACGCTAGAGTGTAATGAAAGTGACCAAATTCTCGCGTGTTTATTTATTAATTGTGCAATTTTTGGTATACTCTTGGGTCGTCTCGTTCGTTTTTCGTCCCGTTCCTAAATTTGTCCGATTCTGCTTTCGTCACCCATTCTTTATTCGATTAAAGTTTGTTGGAACTAAACGCAGGGCTTCAGCGGGGGCTGCAGAGGAACGGGGGCGACCTGTCTTCGTCACCGGTTAAAAGCTATCGACTGTGACACTGCAATTTTGAATCCCTACTAAGCAACTGATTTTTCTGTATTTCTATAAATGTACTTGTAAAGGCAGATTACAGTACACGCTTATTATTTAAAACATTATTTTTTATTCTGCCTGGTCCTTCCTACAACTAAACATGGTCTTCGATGCCGAATAATTATTTGAACCAGCGAAAAGGAAACATTAAGGACCTCCACAACGGCTGAGACAAAGGAGAAACGCATCGTGTGGAATATTTCCTGTGCATCCAACATACCGGTGTTCCAGTGAGGAGTGCAGCTAGAAAACATCCCGAGGCGGCAATATCTTCATCTATTTATTAGCAGCTACGAAGTGGTTAATTGTTCTACCATCATACCTACTTGCCGGAATTTACAATCCGATGAAGACATCAAGGCGTGAACAGGTTAAGAGCTAAAAGTGAGTCCGTTCCTTAATACCTATATTTATACCTACTATTTTCTATAACCGAAACGAACACAATATTCAATATTTTTCTATTTGACACAAAATATTCATCTTGTCTGCTTAGAATCAGATACCTAGGTACCTATCTGAAATATAAATTGTTTCATAAGTACGATTATAATATAATAAATCATAGGGCGTACCTAATAACGCAAACAAAATCTTAATTTTGCATATTTGCATGCAAGTGCATCGGCCGAGCGCAGATAAGACGTTTTTTCTATACCTATCTAACGGGTCGCCCGGCCGCCGTAGGTACCAATCGTCATAACTTAGCCCGCTGCTTAACGTAAACAACATCGTGGATAATTGGTGTTAAATATTCGTAATCCCGATTAAAAGTGTAAGTTTACGTTCTAAGTTAATTGTGCTGGTGTTTGGTGGAACAAAGTGTGGATTAGTGCTAAAAGGTGAATATTTAAGTGCAATTCAACATGAATGAAGTACTAATTAAAGAGTTAGTGAAAAAAAGGGGTCATATTAAATCGCGATTGACAAAATTTTCAGGTTATGTACGAGAATTAGCCGATAAATCATTGTGTGCGGCTCAAATAACGGAGCTTCAACTCAGGATTGCGAAATTGGAAAGTGTTTATAACACGTACGATGAGTATCAGACCAAGTTGGAGTATATGATGGAGGATGACGGGGCCCAATTGAATGAGAGGTCAGAGTTTGAGGACTTGTACTACTCGTCTGTTGCGGCGGCTACGGAATTGGTAAACATGCATACAAAAGCCGCGACTATTGATGGAGGTTCCGACACCAATTCGCGACATCATCCACGCGTAAAATGTAAGTTACCTACCATTTCTTTACCGAAATTTGCAGGCTCGTACGATACATGGCTTGAGTTTCGCGACACATTTGATAGTTTGATAAATAATGACGACTCCATCGATGATGTAAACAAATTTCATTATTTGAGAGCTTCGTTAGAAGGCAGTGCCGCGTTAATAATAAAATCATTAAGCCTTATCTAGCAGCAACTACAAAATTGCTTGGCAGTTATTGTGCGATAGGTACGATAATAAACGTTTATTGGTAAATAATCATATTAAGGCAATATTTAATATAAATCCAATTACTAAGGAGTCGCCGACTGCTATTCGGTACCTAATCGATACGTTATGTAAAAATATACGTGCATTAGCGGCCCTTAACGAACCCACAACACATTGGGACACATTGTTAGTGTATATAATATGACAAAAACTTGATAGTGTTACTAGACGAGAGTGGGAGGAGTTTGTGCCTAGTTGCGAAACAATTACTTTCGATTGCATCATAAATTTCCTCAGCGATCGGGCGAATCTATTGGAGACCATGGCGATGGATGGTCCCGCGCGACGCGCGTCCTGGCCCCTCGCGCCCGGCGCCGGCGCTGCCGCCGCGACGCACGCCCGCGACGCTGTGCGGCGGGTAAAGGAGAAATGTTTCGTAGGACTAGATGAACGTGAAAATAAAACTGTGAGTAGCCCACTTTCCACATATGAATGTCCGTTATGTAAGCGTGGTCATTGGTTGTTTGAGTGCCCCGACTTTCTTGCGTTATCTAATAGGGAACGTGCAGATAAGGTTCAAGGGATGAAAGTGTGTTTGAACTGCTTAAAACCAGGTCACATAGCGAAGTACTGCAGGCGTGGTCCATGCAAGTCATGCTCATTACGTCATAACTCGATGTTACACGTGGATAAGGTGCCGTTAAATGCATCAGTGGCGATGCCAGTGATCGAAGTCACGCCCAGTACTCCGAGTGAGCACGACATGCTGGAATGTGAACCCGGTTGCAGTGCTAACAATAGCGTCATGCTGCTGGCCTATCCTGGAGTTCGACGTCAAGTCTTATTATCTACCGCGTTGGTAGAAGTATACGATCGAGACGGTAAAACTCATACAGCGCGCGCGGTTTTGGACAACGGAAGTACCTCTAGCTTGATGTCAACCAGGTTGTGCAAAAAACTTAACTTACACATTAATGAGGTAAATTCGTCTGTGCACGGGATAGGTGACATTAATTCTAAATTATATAAGCTATGTGAGGCAAAATTTACATCATCATTAGACAAAAGTTTTAGTATGGAAACGACATTTTATGTACTTCCAAAAGTTACAGCCGATTTGCCTTTATGTAAGGTAAATGTGGCAACATTAGACATACCTAAACATTTAGTCCTAGCTGACCCTAAGTTCTATTTGCCGGCAACCATTGATCTTCTACTTGGTGCCGATGTCTATTACGATCTGTTAGGTAATGGTAGACTGACTTTAGGAAGAAACAAGCCTAAGGTCTACGAAACCAAGCTAGGCTGGGTGGTATCAGGTCCTTATGAACATAATTCTATTTCCAATCGTGTTTGTTGTAACTTTCTCCAGTTGAACAATAGGGATGACGAGTTGACGCGCTTTTGGAAACTAGACGAAGCAACGATTAAACCCGCGTCGGCTTACTATACTGATGAGGAACGGGCTTGCGAAGAACACTTTGTTCAGAACACCTCTCGATTACCAGATGGTCGGTTCATGGTGCGATATCCTTTGAAGCAACCTTCATCCTCATTAGGCGATTCTTACGAGCGGGCAAAGCAATGTTTTCTTTCTTTAGAGCGTAAGCTAGAACGACAACCACAGCTGAAAGAAATGTACACTGACTTTATGAACGAATACGAGACTTTGGGAGACATGTCCAAGGTCACTTGTAAAGAGACAGAAGGCAATTTTTTGCCACATCACGGCGTTTTGCGCCTTTCTAGTATTACGACTAAATTACGGGTAGTCTTTAATGCTAGCGCGCGCACGTCAACTGGGCTCACGCTGAATGATATTCAGCATGTAGGACCTACGATACAGGACGATCTCATAGCGATCTTGTTACGTTTTCGACAATACCGGTTTGTGTACACGGCTGACGTCGAGAAAATGTATAGGAGGATTGTAGTACATCCGGACGATAGATCCTTGCAGCAGATAATTTGGCGCAAGGACCCATCTGAGCCGTTGTGTACATTTAAGTTGAACACCGTCACTTATGGTACGGCCAGTGCCCCATTCTTAGCGGTGAGGTGCCTCAAACAGCTGTCACTGGACTGTTCAGAACCCCACCTTTCTGAAATCATTGCCCACGATTTTTATATGGACGATTTCTTGTCTGGGTCTGACACCGAGCATGAGGCTGCCAGTATCATAGCACGAGTCAGTGCCGTGCTCGCTGGGGCAGGTATGAATTTACGTAAGTGGCGTTCGAATCAACCTAGACTCCTCAGTAACAGTCATGATGAATCTAGAAACCTTAACCTGGGTAACCTAGACGAAAGCAAAACGTTAGGTCTAGGATGGAAAAATGGATCTGACGTATTGTACTTTACGATCAACTTAGAGAAAACCCCTGAAAAACTAACAAAGCGGTTTATTCTCTCTACAATAGCAAAGCTATTCGACCCCCTAGGGCTACTGTCACCTGTTGTTATACAGGGCAAAATCCTGTTGCAGCAGTTATGGTTGTCAAAGGTCTCTTGGGATGATGAAGTTCCCCAAGATATTGCCCAACAATGGCATAGCATAACAACATGTTTACCAGAACTGAACAATTTATGTATTCCTCGTCACGTTCTAGGAATCCATGCATCGCGAGTGGAATTCCATATTTTTACGGACGCCTCCCAAACGGCGTACGGTGCTTGCTTATACGTACGTACGATTACCAATATAGGGGTAGTTATCCGATTACTCATGGCAAAAAGTAGAGTAGCTCCGATCAAACCGGTAACTATCCCTCGTATGGAATTGTGCGGAGCTTTAATTGGTGCACAGCTGTATCAAAAGGCGATGACGTCACTACGCATGGAAGCGGACAGCTGCACTTTTTGGACCGATTCGATGATCGTATTAGGATGGCTTAGGATGCTACCAAACCAACTCAAGGTATTCGTACGAAATCGCGTGGCAGATATACTCGAAATTACTGGCGGTTGGCCTTGGCGGCACATACCAACCCATGACAATCCTGCCGACCTAGTCTCACGCGGGCTCAATGCCAGCTCAATTGTTGATTCGGATCTTTGGTGGTCGGGTCCATCATTTCTATGTCGTGATGAGCCTGACTGGCCAAAAACTCATCACACCAATAAAGACAGTGACGAATTAAAGGCTGAAGTAATCACTACCAATATCACGAGCGAAGTTACGACATCGCCGCTAATAGAGTTAAATTTAACAAAGTTTTCTAATTTCACAAAACTCAAACGTGTAACCGCTTATATTTTACGGTTTATCAACAACGCACGCTCAGGTAGTGTCAAAGCTTCGGGCTTCCTTAGTACGATAGAACTACGAGCGGCTACCTATCTTTTAGTGAGATTAGCGCAGATAGAAACATTTTATTCTTACGAGGACATTAAAAACAAAACAATTCTCAAGGCCAAAGACCCGCTTACAAAACTGAATCCTTTCGTAGATTCTGATGGACTCATGCGCGTAGGCGGTAGACTTAATAACGCACCTTTTAATTTTGATAAAAAACACCCCATTATTCTACCTAAAGGGCACTTTATCACGGTCATTTATTTTAACTTCGTGCACATAATTTTATTACACGCTGGACCGCAAGCAATGCTAGCCTACGTAAGGGCTACCTATTGGCCAATTGGTGGTCGTGCACAAGCTAGGTCAACGTATCATAAGTGCGTCCTGTGTACCCGTATGCGAGGTGCGACTATTGCGCCACTCATGGGCAACTTACCGTCGTCACGGGTAACGCCAGGCTTTCCCTTTGAGGTAGTCGGTGTAGACTACGCGGGTCCAATAACAGCCGCGTCTCGAAAGGGTCGTGGTAGTCAAATGATAAAGGTCTACATTGTAATTTTTGTTTGTTTTAAAACTAAATGTGTGCACCTGGAGCTATGTACAGACTTGTCTGCCGAAGGTTACATGGCTTCTTTGAGGCGATTCATTAGTCGCCGCGGCTTACCCTCTGACATATACTCCGACAATGGGACCCAGTTCGTCGGGTCATATAACAACTTAAAGAGATTTCTCACCAGCCATGCGAAGACGTTATCTGAGTCGGCAGCCAATGACGGTATTCGTTTTCATTTTGTTCCACCATATTCACCACATTTCGGCGGCTTATGGGAAGCTGGTGTGAAATCCACTAAGCACCATTTAGTTAGAGTCTTAGGTAACTGCCACCTAACTTTTGAAGAGATTTATACAACGCTGTGTCAAATAGAGGCAATATTGAACTCGCGTCCACTTACTCCTTTAACTAGCGATCCTTCTGATCTGCTGCCGCTAACTCCCGGCCCCTTCATGATCGGACGATCACTAACGGCTCTTCCGACTCCCTGTTTGACAGAAGTTCCGCCGTTGAGGTTAACAAGATACCAGAGGATTGAACAACTAAGGCAACACTACTGGGTTCGCTGGTATAAAGAATATATTTCAGAACTTCAGGAGCGAACCAAATGGAGACAAGCCAAAGGACAACTTACCACCGATACCATGGTTGTTATCAAGGATGACAACCTACCTCCGCTAAGATGGAAGCTGGGCCGAATCGTTGGCGTCATCCCTGGACCTGACGGCATCAGTCGCGTTGCTGACATCCGGACATCATCTGGTATCATTCGCCGAGCATTTAGCAAAATATGCCCTCTACCAGTCGAGAAATAGTTCTTCGGTTGAAAGTCTAGTCTTTCAACGTGGGCGGGCATGTTGGAACTAAACGCAGGGCTTCAGCGGGGGCTGCAGAGGAACGGGGGCGACCTGTCTTCGTCACCGGTTAAAAGCTATCGACTGTGACACTGCAATTTTGAATCCCTACTAAGCAACTGATTTTTCTGTATTTCTATAAATGTACTTGTAAAGGCAGATTACAGTACACGCTTATTATTTAAAACATTATTTTTTATTCTGCCTGGTCCTTCCTACAACTAAACAAAGTTTGAGAAAAAAAAGGTAATTATTTACTTACCACTTAGATGAAAGAATAACTGATCAACCAAAGGGGGTTAATTAAATAAAAATTGTACTCTATATATTTATAATGTATATCCTGTAGGTATAAACTTAAAGGTCTAAAAATTTCTCATTTTTTGTTCTCTATTAATTGTTGTTTTTGGAAAATTCTCCCATAATGTGGCGGAAATAGGAGCTTATGTTTACTAGGAGGCCTTTATGTCAGTCACATAGTTCATTAACAGTGCAATGAAATGTAAATGCGCTCATCTTTTCATGCGCTCCATTATTCCGCGTAATGCCGTGGGCACAATGTTATGAGCTCGACGTAGGAGCTAGGAGCACACATTCTGAATAAATATCATGTTAACGAAATTAAAATGTCATAGTCTGTGTCGCTGTTATGCGCTAGTCTGGGAGTTAATGTTAATATCAGCGTAATATACTTTCTGTACATCCCGCTTGTACTGTCATCATGGTGTAATATTTATGCAGGTATTTTTGCTGTATAAAGTGGTATAGAAAACGTTTTAATGCGTATCTAATTATTTTACAACTAGGGGTACAAAGATATGGGTTACAAAACTTTAAGCTAAATCACATTTAATATTAGGTATGTAATGTTCTATATTGTTAATATTTATGTCGGGTTGTGTTCATACTTACATACGAGTAGGTAGTTAATTATTAAATTACAAAAAATCTCGAAACATGATCTGGACCGTTTTCATAGAAACAAGTGTAAAGAATTATCCTCTACGTCTGTCTGTACCCCCTAGCCTAGCGCCAAGAAACAAACGGTTGGCCAGAATACAACACCACTGTAGTAATTTTGAATGCCACCATAGAGCTCCCTGACGACTAATAAGTGACAACCCTATTCGCATATCACAATACTCTATTTGTATGCAAGTCGACCGTCGAGTTAGGAACGAAGTGCTTCCTCGACTCACTTGATTCAGTCATCCGATTTATTTATAAATTTTCTTCAAAAATAGACAGATCCGTCCTGTAGAGAGATTAGTCGGTGGTCGTTGATTCATCGGACGCTTGTAAATAAAATCCAAATAGTGTAATATATTACGATTATGAAATATCCAAAAAATATACTACAACACAATTTGATTTATGTTCATACGCGATTAAATCCCGTTTCGTTTAAAATAAGGTTTTCTAGCTGTTATAATATGTACCAAATAATATAAAAGATATCGTGACAATTTATCAACACTAGCGTTATCCAAGTGATCTAATATTATTTCTTGAATTGCCTATAGATATTATTTATTTATTTATAATCGGAAAAAAACATGGTATTCATTTTACCACAAAGTACCTGATTTTACTAACTAAAAAAAAAGAAAATAACCGACACGTCCCACACTGGCCACTAAGACAACGTTTAAAAATAAACTTGCAACTGCATATTAAAAGCACTATGTAAATATCGATCGTAAAGTAAAGCAGCACGTCCTGTAGGAGTGTAGGATATCCCCGCTAGTTCGCCTCTGCGCCGCCCCGCGCGTGCACGTAGCGCGCCCGTTTCGGATTCCATTTTCGAAATATAAATTCCGCTGCGTTCACGTTCTCTGTGATATTGAGACCGTTAAGTGTTAATGTGACTATAAGAATTGGATTTTAAATTTGGAATTTTTCATAATGGCTGGCGAGGATGAAGGTATTTATTTTATGAATTGTTTAATTATAATTTATTTTATAAGTTGTAACTGGATTTATGAAAAACTTTGTATTTGCTCACTGTTTGTTAAGTAAAAGTGTCGATAGAAAAAAAGATTAACGTAGTTAAGGGCTTTAATGAAACCGAAATGTAACATCACGTTTTTGTTACAAAGTTACAGTTTGTAATATGAGTAACTTTCGTAGCATAATGGATACTATCGTGATTTTCGTTGTTAAGTTAGGTATATAACAAGTTGTTAAATAACAAAAAGTTTAATTGAGATATCTAAGGTGAAGGAATGGGGTAAGATGACATGCTTTATTAAAATGATTAATCTTATAAGACTACAATTACTTAATGATACAAATAAATCTAGGTGCCTAGTGATTAAGAAATTACGCACAAATTATCTTATAAGATCATGCCTGATACTCATGAACTCATAACATTATCATGACTATTCATGACCCAGGTTTAATAGAAACTTTGTTATTAAGATTTTTAGAAACACATGGTCAGACATTAGTAGGTAGTCTAAACTATAGTATTGTATTTGATATATTTAAAATGTTCAATATGAAAATAAAAAGTCTATTCGCCAGTAGAAAAAAAAGCAATCCTAAAAAATTGCTTTATTTCATAATCACGCACTTTTAAAACACAATCTTCGTTTTACCACGAACTATATACGATACCATATACGTACAAGTACATGTACCTACGTAAAAAAGATTTCACAAACTAATTTTAATTAGCATGTATTTTGTAAGATATAATAATGTCAAAATAGAATAGTTGGTGGCAACAAAAGCCTCCGAGCTCGCTTTACTGGTTAGAACTATTAGAATACAGCTAATTATCCAGAGACGGAAACTTAATTAGAACTCGAGCCGAGCGAGACGCTCTTAGAATATGCGACGGGTTAGGCTGCTGATTTGTATTGTTACTGTAACAGGGAAACGCATATAATATAAACTTACCCCCTTATTCATAAACGTAACTATTGTTTCTCCCTTTCGGTCTTATCAATGTGTCCATAAGAGCGAAAGGGACAAACGATACTTAGCGGCTTGTTAAGTTAGGAGACGTTTATAAAAAATAAATAAATCATTTATTCTGAAAAAAAACAACCTGGCTACAATTAATATATTGCCCGCCAAACTGTAGAACAGTTTGTTATAAATAAGGTATGAATAAGGGGATAGTTAGTTGCTACAACATTCCCTACAGTGATCACCTTTGTCACATTATTAAGCAACATTAATAGAATAAGTAATAGTATCAAGAGGTACAGAAAACCCACTCCTACACAAAAGAGTCGTTTGGGCCAATCAACTTTTCGATCGACATATTTTCTATCTACTGCGTTACTTTTCATGAACGTACAAATGTCATATTTACAATGAAAAACAGTTGGAACCTAAATGTATCGATGTCAACTTGTGTAAGGCCTAACGTACGTACAATTTATAAGCATTTTATCTAGCAAGCTTGATGAAATTGTCACCTGCGTTACGGGACAAAATAGTGTTGATCGCAAAGTTGATTGGCCCATTTATCATAAATCTATACCTAAACTGCCTACAAGCAAAATTGGACCTTGAAACGGCGCAAGAACCGTTAATCTTCTTTGCTGCCATAGTTTTATAACCTAGCTGCAAGGGTTGTCACATGAGAGGGTTTTGTACTGTTTGTGCTACTTGATTTATTAGTTTTAAAGAGAAACTAAGTAATTATAATTGCCAGACTAGAAACACGCGTTCTCGCTTCTCTTTTCAATTGCATTGATTTCATTAAAAAGAAAACTGGTAACCGCGAGAAGGCCGTGGGTTTCTGTCAAACCTAAGATATGCTAGCCCCCCAGGAAAAGTTTGGAATTGTACCTAAATATGCAATGATATGATATAGTATTTGACGGTTAAATTTAATTCAGATATATTATCTAAATATTGAGGCAACCCTGTGTGGGGTAATCCAAACGTACGTAATGCTAAATCCGTATGACACAATGACTTTAATTATTAGATTTTATTGCAGACAAATTTTGCTACTCGTATTTATAGATACGTATTTTAACTTAATTTAAAAAAGACTGTGTGTTGATAGAGCGTTGATAAGCGTATTCATGTGTTTTGTTACGCATAACAGGCAGTATAGCACGATTAATTCCGAACATGTGCCCGACGTCCGGACCATTCCTAGGATAACTTACAAGTAGCTAGTTTCTTAGTTACACTACTAAATACCTACCTACCTGTTAGTTTTCCTGAGACCAGATGCCTATTTCTCAAAACTTGTAATACAAGCGAAAGTCTTTATCTAAATATTTCATATTATTATATAGATACCTATTTATATTAATTTATCAGGATTTTAGTTTGTGATCAACCTGATCAAAACTAACGATAAAAACGAACATTTTCGAACAAACTCCCAAATAAAACCGGCATCAAATTTTCAGAACGTAATTATGTCTTTTCAAAATTCAGAACGTTGAACGTTCGAAAGAGTGGATTCAGTATGAACATGAACTGAATACCGCACAGTCCGGATGTCTCGCGTGCGTACTTTGATCTGCTTTTGGCGCTAAATGGAGCGAATCGCCGGTTTCAGGCGGTTAAGATTGACAAATAAGGATTGATCAAATCTACTTACCTAGAGCTTGAAGACATTTTATCCATTCATTGAATTAACAAACAGCAAAATTGTAAGTACTTACAGACACTCTGTGACATTTCCCGAACGATTTCTCAATTTTACGTAGCGCTGGAGAATGAGTTGCCTGTTGCATGAAAATTGCACACATTATAATACGGTCAATCACCGTTTCACCTCCTATGACAACAATGTATTTCCTCGCACGCGCCGTAAAAACATGCAACAAATATAAAATAACAAAAAACATGAGACACAAATATAAGAATCGTTAAGCTTCGATTGCTGAAACGTGCTTTGAATATATGAGAAAGATTTTGTATCCGTAATTCGGAACCAATCTAAATTTCCATTTTTCTAATCGCGTTCCATTTAGTTAACTGCATAATCGACAGTGTTGTTAAAGAATGCTTCCGATTGGGACTCGTCACTTTGATCTATTTTCAGAGCCAAATGGAACGCGTTGCTTGTAAACATTTAGATTGATTGTGTTAAAGCGAGAGAAACAAACTGGTGAGCCCGCTGAGGGCTTTCGTAGTAGCTTTCTTATTTGAAGTGGACATTGAACTGGTTAAAATCAACAATATTTTTGGGACGTTTTGCAAATACCTTTTTGTAGATACCTACGGCAGTCACCGAGCATCAGCACTGCCTGATGCTCGGTGACTGCCGTAGGTAAAGTTCCAGTTTAACACCGATCATACTATTCCCAACAACAGATTATTAAACAGATTTATTAAACACTTGCTTTTCCAAAAATATGTTAATTAGGGAGATGATTAAAATTAATCATGATTATGGCAGTATTATATATAGATATTATAGAAATATATTTAATACAAAATAAATAAACTGCGAGTGCGACCTCACTTCCGACGTCAGACGTCACGTTGGCGCTTATGGATGCGTTCAGTAATGAGTTATTCTGAAACCTCATATTAACGAAGTGAAACGTTTTCACTCAAAATATTGACTTCGTAAATACTTTCATCGCGTTGGGATAAAAATATAATACGATGAATACCCGACTATTTTCGTATTTTATCGTTTCCTTCCTAGCGAGCATTAGTAAAATTGAAATTAACTGCCACGCTGTAGTAAATAAACAAGGAAGTTTGTTACTGAACAATTCGTCGCTGTCGACGGTTTAATTAGAGAAGGCTTAGTAATGAACGAGCTCGTATGTTCCTCCTACGCGCTATTTACACTTGACCGCTGAGTGCAAATGCAATTTATGAATGGAAGCTTCTCCTTAATGAAAGCTCTTGTTGATTTTCTATTAGACAAATAAATATGATGTCTAATTCTTTATTTGGTAACAGTATGGACCTATATGGATAACATATAACAGATGGATTTTTTGGGAATGTTGCTAATTTATTTAGAATACAAATTCGGAAAACGTAAATATAGTTTTAAGGGTATTGGTCAGTAGAAAAAAATTACAGTTTTTTAATGAATACAATATGAATCTGATACTATTACTATGGCGATTAAATACCTATATTTATTTTTACTTATACTATTCGCGGTGTTTTAATATTAAAATGAAGTTTTCTTTCAGTAAAGTTTATTTTCTACAGTATTTTAATTCATTTCTCTTCATGTGTCAAAGTCCTGGGAAATCCTGTATACGTCATTAAATTTTGTGGTTTGCTCATGCGGATAAATGATAAAAACAAAGTACTGTCCCCATTTATGTTAATATTATTTGATGTACTCTAATTACACACCGATGATTAGACTATTTATTAACTTCATAAGATTGAATTTTCTAGAAATAATCGATTATCTATCTACAGCACGCGTGGTACCTACACCAACGTCCTTCCTCAAACCTCATAATACTCGTATGTTTGAGATGTGCTCAACTTTTGATGAGTTCTGTTTGCTCGTTTTTCTTTCTGCGAGTACGAGTTGTAGTTTATTTTCTTCGTCCTAAGCATTACCGGATTTAGAAAGTTCTGGAATATTCTCAATATTAGTGGCGTCCCCTCGTAGTTCAGTACAATGAGTCAGGCAAATTACGTATTCTTCCTTTGTTCTTAAATAGCGCATATTATGTTTGATCATGGTACACCTGAGAAAAGTTTTAAGCTTACAATTTACCACACATCCATAGTTCATTTTTTATATTTTAACAGCAAAGATTACGAAACTAGGATTTCAAAAAATATTTTGGTTTATCACACGAAACCAGCATTTCTCGGCCAGAATGGCGGCACGGCGAGGCAATTCCGGGCTCAATAAAAACTTGAATTTTCCCCAACGGCGTCTTTTTAAAGTGTTTTCATGTTTATGTCGATGTTATTATCTCGTTACGTTAGCAAAACTCTTACTTATGCCGTTACGTTACTGTAGTATAATAGTTAAAAATATAAGGCTAGTATTTGCATAGGTCATCGGCCTGGTTTTATTAGCTCGTTAAATCAGTCCACGTGTTTTATACTCGTGCTCAAGGAAACATCGATACTTGTGCAAAGATTGGCTGTAAAGTGTAAATCTGCCAAAGAGATCACGACAACGAATACTCGTAACTCTTTTCAAGTGCGTCGGGGCTGCAATGCTTACAAGTGCAAATAAACGATATCAAAGTTAACTGAACAAATAATCGAGTGAAGTTCAAAATAAGTAGATAAATAAATGTGCATACTCTTTCAAAAAATGACTGAATGTCTTAGTAGGTTCAATAAATTCTTGCATAATGAATTGAAAAGAAGACGTAATTACCTAATAAATTAAATAAATAATATAATCAAATCTGGAGATCAAGTTTCCAAATCCAATGTTTTGAACGCAGAGCAACGGCCAGAATGTGTCAACCTACCATCTACTAATATACTTTGCGTATTCTTTCACAGGTTTGCGTATTCTCGGCTTGTTGATGATTCAGACGAAATGAAGGAGTGAAACCAACGGAATGGCATGCCATTTGCAGTGGTGGCGCTCCGATCCCTTACCGAAAGCAGGCGTGTTCAAATCTCAGACAAACCAGTCTTATTATCTCTCCACCTACATACAGGGATGTCGTGGTCATAATGCAATAATAGTTCAACAGAAGAATCCTCTTGTGCGAGCTCGCACACCTAATGCTGCTACTCGACCAGCTAACGCCTTAGGCGAGGGCTTTATGGCTTTATGTTATATCTCGTGTTATGTGGTCGCATGTGGAGTCATGTTGCGGATTTATGGCTTTTTTGTTTATTGGGGTCCGACCCAGTTCTTGCGGATTACGTACTTACCTACTGTGCTTTCTACTGTTTGAAAATAACTTCGTATATCGTATTAGAAATAACATGATCAACAGACCACTAAAACTCACTAAACCCTTACGGTATCATAATACATTAAGGAAATTCGTATGTTTTAGTAACGAGTATCGCAAATAAAACATTTTTTTTGACAAAAGATATGTCATAAATACTTTCAAGCTATCCATTACAAATTTTGCTTACTTTACTTACTCTTTTTGCTCGTTTTGAAAGCTTAGTTCTTATTATACAATGATGTTTAAGCTGTATGTTAAAAGGTTGAATCGTTTAGGTACATTTTTATCTCTATCGATTAATCTACGTGTTCGTGATTTTCGGATCGAGTTGTTTTCAATGTTGCCACCAAAAAAATAAATATAATCATTACTATATTACAAAACTCGAAGCAAGTAAACAAAACAAAGTTTGCGTAACTGCTTAATATGCAGGGTTTGTCAGAACAACTATTTTTCAAAGTTTTTGTCCCTATGCTCCGAATTCCGAAACCTAATGGGTTAAATTTTTATGACGAAGTTTGTATTCTAACTTTTTAGCATGAGTTTCAAAGTTATAGTTACTGGTATATTACAAACATAAAATGCTTGGGACACTTTAAATTGAGACTTGCAGATTATGTAGACAGGCACCCAGTTGAAGTTCGTACCATAGTTTTCCAGGTCTCACCCACAGAAGACAGGATAGATACTGCTCAGTAACCTGATTTTATCTTGTCTAAAGTTTGAGTGCTTTAGGCTTTTGTATGCGTATCATCTCCGTATGCGACATACAGTGTTTTCCAAGGCTATTTAACCAGCGTTACAGCTTATACATACAACGTTTTCCCATACTAGGTTATTTGACCTAGCATATGAAGAACCGGAATGCCGTGTACGGCGAAGGATAGAAGACCCGAGCCTTAATCAATTTAGGACCCCTTCTTTTGCAATACCATACCAAGTAAAGCAACAATTACGTGTGTAATAGATCCCTACAACATGATACGCGATACTGTGTTAATCCTGTACAGACCAGCTCGGGTATTTCAATTCGGGGCTTAGTTCTAATCCCCTACGATTGATTAATCCATCCACCACGTACCGCTGCATGCACTGTTTTCAACATGAGCCAGTAATATGCATCTAAATGGCCCTAAACGGTAATTTATTTTGATATTATTTCATTTGATCAATATTCAGGATCAAGAACTCTAGGACAACGAGTTATTTTTTAAGAGATTTAATAGAAAAATATTTGTCATTACGATTATTGTTGATCCATTCTATACTATTAGTACACAAGTACTAATAGTATAGAATGGATCACTACAACAAATTTACTCAGTACAACAAATTTACATAGTACCTACAAAGGTACTATGTAAATTTGTTGTACTGAGCTCTCGCTTATTTCAGCACTGTTACTAATGCTATAATTATTCACTCAGTACACCAATTTAGCATCGTAAATCCCCGTTTCAGTTCATAGTGATTATGTAAAAGATGTCTGAGCTCCTTCCTAAGGTAGTGCTCCTGCTCCTTTCAATTATTTATTCAATCAAATGCTTTTATTTCATTAAGTTATTTCTTAGTAGTGGCTGATGAATATTTTAATAATATGATCTAAATCTGTAGTTAAATGACTGAACAAAAGAGCTTTAGAGCTTTAAATCGCAACAAAGTATTTTTTTACGGATATGGCACCTGCTTCTTGGTTGAAGTGCCGGCGACGTATTCGACGAAATATTATACTATGTTGTGTATGTAACTACATACTTAATATCACCTCACATTGCGTAGCTTTAGGTATGCCACAGAAATCCTATAGCAGGTTGCGGTTTATCTAGGTATGAATTGTGTCGCAGTGTCTAAACTAAATACCGACCGAACTATGTTGCAATGCAATGCGGACTTGTTCAAAATTGAATCCTGCGGCTTGATTACATTTTGCCATTTTGTAAACTGCTGTCTTGTTAAGTTGAACTGTTGTGGTTTTGACACAATGTTTCCTATGTACCTACAAATTTTGATAAATGTTTACATTCGATTAAAAATTATTTCACACTTATTGCAGCGGACGAAATTTTCATTTTAGGCCTCAACTAAATTCACTGATCATTAGAAGATTGGCATTGAACAAGTGTTTGTTACTAACAGTAATGTCTTTCGAGTAAAATAAATTATCTCGTACCACTGTTTAATGAACAAAGTCAAGCACTCAAGTGGCAGGTAGCCTATATTACGAGCGAGATATTGTCGCGTCACACGGTGACACTAGTGCTAGGGGTGCATTTCTGTTGTCGATCTTAAATTCCCAAAAATAGCAAAATGCATTATCATTCGTATATTTATTACTACGATGTTTACATATAGCGCAAAGTGTCCAGTGCTAGGTAGTGACTAATCCTTCGACATCATGTTTTTTCCTGAGAATTCAGAAGTTGGGTATTGCTCTCACTCTGAGCATGTACTTTGCAATCTAGAGAAAAACATTCATTCATTATAAATTTCGAAATTTTAAGAAAAAACAATGGCAAAAGATTGAGCAATAGTTACTATTTTAACTGAATTGAAAATGCTATTTACTTGTTTCAGGTCCGCGCCATGGAGCAGCGGCTTTGCGAGTGGCCGGCGGGCGCTGACGGCGCGCCCAAAGCCATCACTCGACTCGAAGGACAGATCGAGGAACAGGTAATATTTACTTATATGTAGTATATTTTACAAGGAAGCAAATTTCATGTTTTTTCTCTCATGCAAGGCAATTTTGTATACTAATAAAATAAGCAATATTGTTAACTGTTTATGAACGCATCGAAAATATCGTCACATCCGGTGACACGATTAAGTACGAGTACCAAACGCAATATATATCAAAAGAACAAAACGCTACTAGCCAAACTAAACGTCACCAAGACATTGACGTACGTGACTGACTGACGTGACGTCAAAATGGAGCTTGTACTTGTAGCGATGTTTATTGTTTCGTTTTCAGTAAATTTATGAATGAAAATGTGTATACTAAATTTATTCCAATGTGCATCGCGTGGGTGGCACAAGTATAACATCGAGTCGTGTCCACGATTCATAAATAAAAGCTCTTTTATCGGTATTTGAGCATTTATTAAAACATGGAGGTAAAGCGATGAAAACTTTGTTTCTTCTTCGCGTATGCGTAGTTTTACAGCTTTTAGTTATTCCAGACGAGAGCAGCTTTCTTTCGTTTATTATTAAGTTTCTCTAAATACTTTAGGTACATGACTGTAAAATCTATTAACATTTTCTTATTGGAGCAGTCATAAAGTAGACTTGTTTTAAGAGTTACTGTTTTAATTTCTTATCTGCCATGTACCTAGCTATGAAATGGTTTTACATGTTTGTGTCAGACTACACCGTAGCACATTATTAGAAATATAGTATTGATATAATTATTGGTTGATACCCAATAGCAACAGTAGCTTGAACTTTTAACAGAGGAAACTATCTGTATGCAAAATGGGGTGAATGAGCAGATTTGATGCTCGACAGCCCGCTCGAGTCCGGTCGAGCCTCCCTCTATAACATAACATCTGTATACAAGTTATTGAAATGATATCTAGTACCGATATTGGACAACATGATAATGATTTCAGAAGCAACTGCGGCTCCAAGACGCGAAGCAGGTGGAAGCTAAGGCGGCCCGTATCAAGGAGTGGGTTACGAACAAGCTCAAAGAGCTGGAACAGCAAAATCAGCTCCTTCGCGAGCAGAACCACCGCTGCAACCAGCAGCTGGAGCTACTTAGGAATCATATTGCTACACAGGGAAGCCGTGCGGTGAGAACATTTTCTTTTTAATAATATATATCTAGTACAGAATCTGAAGGCATGATTGAAGGGATGTATCTCATGTGATTCTCTGTATGATTAAGGCATAACTCTTTTATCAACTTAATAAGTAAAAGACTATATCAAGTCTATATCATGCCCTGGCCACGACGTCGATCTAAGGCGACCGGCTTAGCAGAAAACGTATGGTGCTCCCTCTCGTACCCATATCGGTATCCTGATCTAACTCATGGATTTGCTCGCCGCTGGTCGCCTTAGACCAATGTCGTGGCCAGGCCGTCACAGTTTGCATACCATCGCACCTATCAGTCAGATACAAGACAGAAGTCTCATACACTGATCTATAACAAGGGGCAAAATCTGAAGTTATTTTAAATCTCAATTTGCAATATTAGTTTCTGTATAAATAGTTTTGCCTTTTGTGTCATAATATTGCAATCAAGGAAACCCGGTTTTGTTTGGAATTGTGCAGCAATGCAAAAAAATCATGGTCACTAAACTCAATGACATTTTATAATAAAAGTGGTCTTCTAATTTTCTTAATGCTCGTATGCAATATTTCACCAGTCATATTTTATAATATTGTCTAGCATTATGCCATTACCCCCCAGTTCCTTCCTACCCGAGCGAGTCTGTCCCTCGAGGTCAGGACTGAAGAAGGCTCCCCACGAGCCACCTCCAGCCTTATTGCTGCCAATAGGCGGAGATCAGAAAGCCTAGAAGGGCCACAGGTAGTCCGTAGTTGGCTGTCTGTCATTTTTGTTGTACTCTAATTTTCATGTTTTATGTTTAATGTAGTTATGAGAAGAAAACCCTTGTAACCCTTAGTGTTTCTTTGGTATGTCCTCACAATTTAGAATGTGTTTTTATATATATAAGAAATTATTAACTTACCCCCTTATTTATTAATGTCTCCTAACTCAACAAGCCGCTAAGTTAGGAGACGCATATTATAAGGGGGTATGTCTATAGAAGGGTGTTTTCTGATGACTACATTTTCTGATACTAATTCTATAATAGATGTTAGTTGCACTTAAAAATATTCTTTCAATATGAAGTCAGTATTAATATTCTTGTAAGAGATAACAATACTCTTATAATTTTAACTTTGTACTATGCACTTGTTGAATAGGAATTTATAAGTATATGTACTGCACTAAATTTGTCCAATTTGACTCTCTTTATTTTTATAAGTTTCTGAATGCCACTGCAAAGTATAGTTGTAGATTTCTAAGAATGAACTTTTGACAGTTATAAATTGATCCTTATTAATATGAGGGTAAGATTCACCATTCTTTGGATAGTCTTAACATCATATATAAGGCTCATTTCTAAACTGTCAAAAGTTCTTAGTCTTACTTAGAAATCGGCAACTATAAGTAATAAAAATAACACACTCTTCATCTTGTGACTTGTGAATAAGAAATAATAAAGTTCAATTTTAATCTAAGGTACCTATATGGCCATGTTATACACAAATTGTGACAACACTCATCAATAACATATGGAATTATAACAAAAACGGATCTTAGGCCAATACTTCAGACCTATCCAGGGGTCTTGTAATAAATCCCAATTAAAAAAAAATTGTATATAATTTGAGGCAGATTTTTTGTATTGCAGACTCAGTGATCAATCATACTTTGCTACAATAGCTACTTATTTCTTGAGATTTTACTTTTTTCTTAGCTAGCACATTTAGTATTGCATGGAGCAATCGTTACAATTATGTAGTATGTACCTATACATTTTTTGCCTCTTATAGAGTAACCTGTTAAAAACACAGCCAGTAATTTTTATGTGATATACTAACCTTTTAACCGCCGTAGTCTGATGTATCAGACAGTCAATATCCAGCTCACCTCGTCAGTCTGATAAATAAGACAAAGGTCTGATTTGGTTTTTATGGTCCCATTCAAATGCAAGCTCTGATCTGCGAGCTAATAATAGGCATGATGATTGGGAAGTCAAATCAGCATCTTTTTTCGACAAAACGATCACCACTATGGAATTTTATATGAAATACTCAAAAGTGACGTCACATTTGAGTACTGCCAAATGACCTACTCTTTTAAGTTCTTTTCAATTTATTAAATAGATATTCTGTACAAAAATTACTACAATCTACATCTTAGTAATAATTTCTTCGTGTATTATTATTATGTCGTGCATAATGTTAAATAATTTATTTTAACTACAGTCATCATTCCTATTTTGTATTGGCGACACGGGCACGAACGACGAAAAATTAAAGGGTTAATTTGAAATTGGAATAATATCGTATTTTTTTCAGCTGCCAGTAACATCGTCTGAGCCCCACTATAGCACCCCAGTGCGGCATCGAAGGAATCAATCAATCGGAGCACCTCACGCCAGTGCAACGCCACCGCTGGTAGTTAATACCATGAATCGAACGTTAGATGAACGTACCGCGGCGAGCCTTCTGGCTGATGACCTGGCAGTAAGTGTCACCAGGCCCCAATTTCACAACATTGACAAGTCCTACAATTGTAAATCTACGGTTTCTCCAATAAGGAGCGTCTATAGGCTACAGTTACCGCTTACCATCGGAAGGGCCGTGCTTTTGTTTGCCACCAGCATAAAAATTAGCGCAGGAACTTTAATAAATCAGCAGTAAATAGCTATGTCAAGAATTAATGAAAATTGTACTAAACCTTGCGACAATTGTCACGAGTTTCGGAAAATAAAAAGTAGTTTATTAACGATATAATAACGTTATTAGTAATAATTTTATGTTGGTGGCAAACAAGCATATGGACCGTCCGACAGCAAGCGGTAGCCGTAGCCTACGGAGGCCTGTGACGAGTGTGACGTCAGTAACAGTGATATTTTACAATTGTCACAATTGTAATTATGGTGAAATAGGCCACTAGTGCTTATTTCGTAACAAATTACTACTAAAATTTAGTTGAGATTGCCAATACCCACATGTCTAAATTTATTTGACAAAAGGACACTGTAAACATATGTCATTTGAATTGATTTTTCAGATCCTAAAATTGTGCACATAACGGAAATGGCTATCTCAACGACGTATATTACAAGTGGAAGTCTCTTTCTAGAAGAGATAGAAAAGAGACTTCCGCTTGTAATTTGTTATACTATAGACTCATAATACTTGGGTTTTTTTTTTATTTGGATTTTGGTTTGAGATTCCAGAGTCTTTGCGTTACAGCTCGGCCACGGATATGCGCGAATTGCTGTGAGACAAGCGTTTGTCCCTTTTTGTTTGTTCCTTTCGGTCTCATCAATATGTCTATGATACCGAAAGGGAGAGACGATATTTATCAGCTTGTTCAGTTACGAGACCTTTATGAATAATGGTTTCGATCTTTTCATATACCTACCTTCTTAATGTTAGGAATGTCACCATTCGAATCTACGTCGCAGGAAACCATGTTTATAGTACACGGCCTTTAAATGATTATTAAGATTGTTTAGTAGGTACATGTCGTTTGTTGTTCATAATTTATTTAAATCAGATAGCCATTCATTCTATAGCACAAATGTACCGATACCATTTACTTTCGGACATCAAATCTAAGCCAATTTTGGTTCCTACATAACTGAACACTAAGACACTTCGTACATTAATGTAACATGAATATGATTGACCAGTGAAGTATGCAATCTTACCTAATTATTATTTGACATAGATTCGTAGAACGATAGCTGCGTATTCAAAAATAATATTGTAAATGTTTCTTAATTGATTGTTTTTTTCAGGCGGCAGTTGAGAACCTCGTAGTTTTACCAACAACACCAAACACATCTACCGATGGCGATACAACACATGACTACGCTGAAATCTATACCCCGAGTAGAGGTAAATTTATATAGTACAGCCTTATTTGCTTATATAAATATTTGTTCATTTTCTTTCAATCACAAGAGACATATAGTAAGGTAATTACATATTTTTGATGAAATAAAACTATGAAAACGGATAAACTCGCGTATATTAACTAATTTTAACTTCATTCCGACGTTTCGAACACTTTACAGGGTTCGTGGTCTGCGGATGACTGAACTTTATTTGCACCTTCCAGTCCGTACTGGTGTACATAATATTTTCTTCGGTTACCGCGAGGATTACTCATGAAATAAAACTATGAAAACGGATAAACTCGCGTATATTAACTAATTTTAACTTCATTCCGACGTTTCGAACACTTTACAGGGTTCGTGGTCTGCGGATGACGGATCCGTTTTCATAGTTTTTCATCATTCATTTTAATTTATTTTTAATTTCCGTTGCAGAACGTACGCCAGCCTGGCAAGGCCCAACGATGGTGGTTCAGGGCAGTCGCGGCGGCAGTTCCACGGGCGACTCTTGCGCTTCCGACCAGCCGCGGCCGCCTACTCCGCCTCTACATCGCTTCCCTAGCTGGGAGGCCAAGATCTACCAGGTATTGTAATGCAGCAGTGTACAACGTACGCTGCGGAGCGTACGTTTGCCTGGCAAGGCCCGACGATGGTGGTACAGGGCAGTCGCGGCGGTAGTTCCACGGGTGACTCTTGCGCTTCCGACCAGCCGCGGCCGCCTACTCCGCCTCTACATCGCTTCCCTAGCTGGGAGGCCAAGATCTACCAGGTATTGTAAAGCAGCAGTGTACAACGCGCGCTGCGGAGCGTACGTTTGCCTGGCAAGGCCTGACGATGGTGGTTCAGGGCAGTCGCGGCGGCAGTTCCACGGGCGACTCTTGCGCTTCCGACCAGCCGCGGCCGCCTACTCCGCCTCTACATCGCTTCCCTAGCTGGGAGGCCAAGATCTACCAGGTATTGTAAAGCAGCAGTGTACAACGCGCGCTGCGGAGCGTACGTTTGCCTGGCAAGGCCTGACGATGGTGGTTCAGGGCAGTCGCGGCGGCAGTTCCACGGGCGACTCTTGCGCTTCCGACCAGCCGCGGCCGCCTACTCCGCCTCTACATCGCTTCCCTAGCTGGGAGGCCAAGATCTACCAGGTATTGTAATGCAGCAGTGTACAACGTACGCTGCGGAGTGTACGTTTGCCTACCAGGGACCAATTAAATTGGTGCTGGGAGTTATGCCGGCAGCGGTAACTTGCATGGGTGACAATTCTCGAACTAGCGGATATAAGTAGGTCGTACCTAACTATCTCACTGTCCAAACCATTTCTGAAAATGTTATTGAACGTTTTACCTGTCGGTGTTACAGCGGTGCACAAAATGATTGGTCGATAGTCCCGAGTAAACGCTTCGCTGGAAGTTGATAAGATAACTATTTCGCAATAGAAGCTAGAGCTATTCCGAAAGATTTAATCTGGAGTTGATTGATTGATTGGTGTGTCAAGAATAGGGAATGCACTGGTTTTATAAGTATGGATAAACCGGTTACAGTTTGAATGCTCTGTTTTCCATGTAAGGACGACCGAGACAAATGCAACTATGAGAACTAAATGAAAATTCTCCCGATGTAATTGGTTTTGTAAAGAGATCCTACCTATTGTGTTGTTTATGAAAAAAAAACGTATAGTTCACCAAAGTTCACCTTCCAAAAGACTTACAAATAGATTATAAAAAAATGTAATTAGCTACCGTGCAACTAGCATTTGCCTCACCCAACCTATCTTCCTCTCTCTTTGAATTTCAATAGTCTACATCTACAATGACACCTCATTCCCGGGTTTGGTCAACATTTAAGCAAAGTAATAAAATCTTTGTTTCAGGTGGCTGATGATGGCTTACAACAATCTGTGGAAGAAGAATTGAGTCCCCCGCCGTGTCCGCGGCCGGTCCACGAATCAACCAGTTACCAGAACATATCCGTCCCTGTCTACGCCACTGTTAAAGGGGTCAGTATACCATCTAACTAGGGTTGCCAATCAAAGATCACAGATATCCGGGACATTTGTGAATAAATTGCGGGACTTGGCTATGAAATGCGGGACGGGAATGACATTAATATTAAAAACAATTCTTAATTTCAGATCTGTTCAATTTAGATGCATAATCGCAAACATTCATATTTTGGCAGTTATACACATTCAGTGCACGGTGCTCGCCTATAGACGCGGTACATTCAAATGAACATAACGCAAATTGCTTTCATTTACGTATTCATATTATTATTTTAGTATTTCCAGTTTAGTATTCCCTGAAAAGCGGGACAACTGGCGTCCCACGCGAGCCCTTTGTGGGACCCATACTTTAGGGCCCCAGAAACGGGACGTCCCGCATATAGCGGGACAGTTGGCAGCCCTACATCTAACCCCCTTATTCATAAACGTCTCGTAACTTAGCAAGCTTAAGTATTGTTTGGCCCTTTCGGTCTTATCAATATGTCTTTATGAGCGAAAAGGATAAACAATACTTAGCGGCTTGCTAAGTTAGGAGACGTTTATGAATAAGGGGGTAAACCTTTAACTATTTCGTTGCAAATGACTTGATATGAAGTCACAAAATTTAAATTGCCCCATAATTTAATAATTTTAAGTTGACAGTTGTTTACGTGCAATGTATTCCTTGGCGTTGGTGGAACTCTATTTATTTTTAGACGTGGCGGCGAAATTGCTTAACAAACTATGTCTACGTCACTCAAGTAATTGAGTGGGTCCCACACTTATATTATCCAATAATATTATAGATTTTTGTAGCGCAAAAAGATCGAACTCATCTTCGATTACACCTACATTCTTAATTCCACATACGAACGAAATCCAAAAGAGTGATAATAATCTTGTTAACATAGGATGTACAGATGTTCTGTGAATCACCATAGAGAATTTGTACCTACATTCTTTGATCCAGTTGACTTATTTGTTGATTATAAATTGATAGTGAAATAATATTAAACAAAAACATTGTAATTTCAGCGAGCGTCGCAGATTCGCTCAATGCCGTTCACGGGCGACTCATCCGACGATTCCTCTGACGGTGAAGATTCTATGGGGGTCACAGTTCACAACACACCGCATCACATATTTGGTAAATAGCCACCTTCATCTCACATTATTATGATTTCTCTCTCAGCACTTTGTGTACCATGACCATCCTCTGTATTTAAAGATTTAACTTTTCTCAAAACGTAGTCCGTAGTCGTCATATCCTCGTAAGACCATACTATTTTCTTTAAATCTTATTTTGAAGCTTGCTATGTAAGGAATAGTGCTAAATTTCGTTTGTGTGCTAAATAAATGAAACAAAGGAAATGCGACTTTATAAAGTTTATGAAAGGTTTTAATTTCATTGAAGTGGAGTGCGCTTTGTAAAGTACATTGGGACTTACGAGGATAAAGCTAGTAATTTAGAGTGACATTTCTATAAAATCCGATGTTGCTCAATGCCTAAAAGTTACGGTACACCTTCCGATATGTATGCGTACATGTGTTTGGTATCGACTGCACTGAACAGTCAATAAAATTGGTCCTGCGTGGATCTGACTTTCTTCGAACCTTCCGTAACGGTTTTATTTGTTTAAAATTATAGAGTTATAGTCTTGATTGACAGTAGGAACTTATTAGTAATAAGACTAATAAGGTTATGTTATTTTATGTCGGTAAAGGAACTTTCAGTACCCAATAATGTTTCTTAGCTACTGAAAGTCCAATTACCTCCCAGGAGACTGAGAATCTGTATCTTATCAACATTTTTAATTATTACAGCTCAAACCTCAAGCCAGCCAATCAACAACGTGAATCTCACCAATGTCCTACCACCCTCCATACAACAAACGTCGAACCACGGACTAGTACTCACGAATAATGCAAACGGACAATGTAGTTCATCTGACACTAGCCTCAGTGCAAGCAGTCCTTCGAAGAGTGTTAAGACTAGCTCTAGTTTGAGTCCGGCGAAACGATCGAGTAGCGGGTCGCCTAGCAAACAGAGTAAAACTAGAGGTAAGGTTATTAATTATCTATATTTCATTATTATCATCATTTATAGAGGAGCATGTATTGTGTGTCAATATTTCTGATTTTATGAGTGGCTATCAGGTTTAAACAAGTTAACGGTCTTCCATAGAGAGTTACATCTGTCAACCATTATAATAATTTCACAGGTTTTTCATTAGAGATAGTCATGTCAAAAAACGGGTAATTATTACAATTTGGTGCCGTGACCAGGATAATTTATTTTTTATGTGACAAACGTTCTTCATAACATTCCCTCTTTTAATCATGTCCAGTCAAGTGCAAAAATATGTATGGAAAGAATCCTCTTATAAATGTGTAACGATCTCCGTTCGAGTGTCAGATCCGTTAATGTTTCTCTCTTTTACTATAGCAATAATTAGGAGGACGCTTCATTCGAATTTTTACAATTTGCCGTTTAGGATTTCGTCTTTTACGTGACAATTGACTTCAATTGAAATTTTTTAAAGTCGAAAGCATTGATTTAGAATATATAAGTGGATCCCCAAACAGCTCAAAAAAATGGCCCCAAAAAATGGGCTGCAGAAGTAAATATTGCGGTCCTTTTGCTCTGCTATTCAGTTCTGACAGTTGACATTTGGTCGACTTACGGTATAGTATCATTATTCCTTAAACATAAAAAGTTTCTACTATTTTGCGGTGTTTTTCGCAAATTTGACACTTATAGCTCACTTCACAAAGTTTTTTATTCTTTGAGTTTTTTTTATTATAGTTTATTGTAAGTGAGCGTTATTAGCTTCAACTGAAACATGATAGAAATGACTTTTAGTGCCACTTCTTGGTTTTTTTGTTTGGCTCTGTGCGTCCATTTATTATTTAATGTCATTGATTAAAGGTAATTTTTTTAATGTCGGTCCAAAAATTATGAAATGATACAATGTCATATATAAAAAAGTGTTCACGGTTCAGAATAAGTATGTAAATATAAATAACAAGTTTATTTTTGTTCAATCTTTATTTGAATTCCATGTAACAAAAATCCCTAGGGTTTTTATCACAATGTTGTATTAATTGCTTATTTAAACTAAATTATATAGAAACCCCTTAATTTCAAAACACAAATTTAGTGACTCTTCTTGAAGGACTCGAGTCTCTGTAACATTGTAAAATAACTCAAGTTTTGACTATATCAAAATAGTCCTTAAAATTGAGTCGAGTCATAGAATGAAGGACTAAGCCTTTAGATAACCTAGTTTTAATTTATCAATATAATAATCATAGCGATAAGTTTTGTAACTTCTACCTATGTATCTAACACTTATATGGAATTAAAAGTTCTTAAATAAATTATTTGAATTTACCAACACTACTTTTAAGTAATAATTTTTTTTTTAAGTTGAAATTCCTTCATAACATACGTTTTCATCTAGACACGTCGTTCGAGTCGGGCATGTCGGACGACTACGCGATCCCGCCGGACGCCGTGTCGTGCGGCACGGCGGGCGCGCCGTCGCCGCCGCCGGCAAGGGCGCCGCCGAGGCTCGACGCGCTCGAGAAGAGCGGCCATCTTGCCAAGCTCGGCGGCAAGCTTAAGACTTGGAGGAAACGATGGTGAGACTTCTATACAGTCGAGTCGAGTGATTCTTTTCACCATCTAGATACGTCGGTCGAGTCGGGCATGTCGGGCGGCCATCTCGCCAAGCTCGGCGGCAAGCTCAAGACGAATGATTCTCGAGTCGAGTCGAATGATTCTTTTCACCATCTAGATACGGGAGCATTCCATGAAAACGTGTCGTAAGCGACACTGTCTTTTCAATACTTTTGAAAAATTAAATTAGTAAGCCGAGTTGGGCATTTCTTAGAGTGTAAATGGACATCTCATTCATCTGGTCACGTTTTTTTGGAAGTGGGTGAATGATTAGAGGTTGGCTTTGGTTGTCTTATAGAGAAATGGGTGCTGTATCTGACGACCGAAAATGATACCAAAAGATGTAGCCACTTCCAAAAAAACGTGACCAGATGAATGAGATGTCCATTTAAGCTCTGAGAAATACCTAGTTACAGTATAATAATAAGTTATTAAGGCTTTAAGATTGACAGTGTTTCCCAGCCGCTAGCATATTTTATTAGGGTAGCTACCTTCGCGACACGTAAGCGGCAAAAAGTAGATGTTTTCATGGAATGCTCGTACGTCGTTCGAGTCGGGCATGTCGGACGACTACGCGATCCCGCCGGACGCCGTGTCGTGCGGCACGGCGGGCGCGCCGTCGCCGCCGCCGGCAAGGGCGCCGCCGAGGCTCGACGCGCTCGAGAAGAGCGGCCATCTTGCCAAGCTCGGCGGCAAGCTTAAGACCTGGAGGAAACGATGGTGAGACTTCTATACGAGTCCTGTCGAGTCGAATGATTCTTTTCATCACACTTGCTGTCTAAGCGCGCCATTGTTTGCGCGCGCAGAGGGAGTAATAGAAAAGTGAAATTCCCTAGGGAGTAATAGAAATGTCAGTACGTCATTTAATAATGTTATTTCTTAAAACTTATTTTTTTGTCGGCAAGTGTGATGAAAAACATTGTATGCATCACGGTCGGTAAGCGGAATACTAACTCGAGTCATAAAAGCCCTCCGCCTAACGGCGTCGGGCTTCTAACACTCTCGTTAGTAATTCCGTACTTACCTCCCTTGATGCATAATGTACTATTTCACCATCTAGATACGGGAGCATTCCATGAAAACGTGTCGTAAGCGACACTGTCTTTTCGATACTTTTGAAAAATTAAATTAGTAAGCCGAGTTACAGTATAATAATAAGTTATTAAGGCTTCTAAGTGTTTTCTAAGTGTTTCCCAGCCGCTAGCATATTTTATTAGGGTAGCTACCTTCGCGACACGTAAGCGGCAAAAAGTAGATGTTTTCATGGAATGCTCGTACGTCGTTCGAGTCGGGCATGTCGGACGACTACGCGATCCCGCCGGACGCCGTGTCGTGCGGCACGGCGGGCGCGCCGTCGCCGCCGCCGGCAAGGGCGCCGCCGAGGCTCGACGCGCTCGAGAAGAGCGGCCATCTTGCCAAGCTCGGCGGCAAGCTTAAGACATGGAGGAAACGATGGTGAGACCTCTATACGAGTCCAGTCAAGTGATTCTTTTCACCATCTAGATACGTCGTTCGAGTCGGGCATGTCTCGAGAAGAGCGGCCATCTTGCCAAGCTCGGCGGCAAGCTTAAGACATGGAGGAAACGATGGTGAGACTTCTATACGAGTGCAGTCGAGTGATTCTTTTCACCATCTAGATACGTCGTTCGAGTCGGGCACAAACCCCGGATGACGGGAGCAAAAATGCGTTTGTCACTAGTGCTTAGTTAAACATCGACTATTCTATCGGCATCCATATGAACGATTTTTTAATTGGAAATTTATAGATTATGCTAATTATGTTTCCCTAGTAGTTCCAATTATTTTCCAGATATCAAAAAATGTATAAGGTTTTTAATATGAATTCACCAATTTCTTTAGTCAACTCATTATGATATTTTTTGTGAATAATTTCGCCTTGAGGATGTAAAAGCAATCTTAACAAGTGCACTTTGAAAATTTTGAACGACATTCAAGCTGCTTTTTAGGCTTTAATTTCGGTTTTGTAACTGTCCTATGGTACTAGGTATTATTGACATGGAGGAAACGATGGTGAGTTTTCTATACAGTGTTTGTTCCACGAAACGAAAAGAGCGGCCATCTTGCCAAGCTCGGCGGCAAGCTTAAGACTTGGAGGAAACGATGGTGAGTTTTCTATACAGTGTTTGTTCCACGAAACGAAAAGAGCGGCCATCTTGCCAAGCTCGGCGGCAAGCTTAAAACCTGGAGGAAACGATGGTGAGACTTCTATACGAGTCCAGTCGAGTCGAGTGATTCTTTTCACCATCTAGATACGGCGTTCTAGTCGGGCATGAAGAGCGGCCATCTTGCCAAGCTCGGCGGCAAGCTTAAGACCTGGAGGAAACGATGGTGAGTTTTCTATACAGTGTTTGTTCCACGAAACGAAAAGAGCGGCCATCTTGCCAAGCTCGGCGGCAAGCTCAAGACCTGGAGGAAACAATGGTGAGTTTTCTATACAGTGTTTGTTCCACGAAACGAAAAGAGCGGCCATCTTGCCAAGCTCGGCGGCAAGCTTAAGACCTGGAGGAAACGATGGTGAGTTTTCTATACGAGTCCTGTCGAGTCGAATGATTCTTTTCACCATCTAGATACGTCGTTCGAGTCGGGCATGTCGGACGACTACGCGATCCCGCCGGACGCCGTGTGCTCGAGAAGAGCGGCCATCTTGCCAAGCTCGGCGGCAAGCTCAAGACCTGGAGGAAACGATGGTGAGACGCCTATACATTGTTTGAGGTCGTCGCCGCTAGAGCGCGCCAGTAGTACGAGCAACGGGATGCTTAGCCAAGTTGCCAATCGCTAGCGCTTAGTATCATATCGTAGTTTTCCCTCTCTGTCACTCAGATAGACAAAGACAGATAGCTGCCTTTCGCTTATGATTGACGATTAAGCGCTAGCGATTGGCAACTTGTCTAAGCACCCAGGCCAGCTTGATGATATCTCGCTCATATTGTTCAAATCAGACAAAGCTATTTGAACGACTCATTACCATGATTACGGTCTCCTGAGTGACCCTGCTTTTATGCAAAATTATGTTACTTAAATTATACAAACATGCATTATTCTGGTAAGCCCTAAGCCCTTTCCTTAATGGGCCACCTGCAAACGTGAACTACATGCATATTTTCATGTGCCTGCATCGAAAACCGAACTATTACTACTACAAATAAAATTCTACTATACTTGGTTTACTATAAATAAATTCATAATAACAAAAGCTACCAGGCAGTTAGATATACGTGCTATGAATACATATACCTCTGCCTCGCTCACGTTCCTCCGTCACATGCGGAAATAGCACTTAAATCTTATGTACAGGTAAATTCACCAAAGCTGGCACGAATGGAATGAATGAAATCTATCATTGTGTATGCGACCCTGCTATACCAACTTATATCTATTGTCAATTTGTAATCCACACATAGATTGCAATTTTGTAAGATGTTCGAACCAATAAAGGAGCTCTTTGCCCTCCCGATTGTGATTTTCTATAAGACACCCTCTCATTTTGTTCTTTGATAAGTATATGAAGTTTTTCAATTATTAGAAACAATAATTGGGGTCGCAACCGCCACTTGCAATCGGGAGGGCAAAAAAGGAGCTCCTTTATTGGTTCGATCATCCTACAAAATTGCAAAAATAAGGTCCGCCCTATTACCTGTATACAACTTATTTTTCTGCCCTCCGGCCGGCAAACAGCACATTGCCGGCCGCTACGCTAATCTAAGTTGCCGCCTGCCGGCTCCGTTGAACAGAAAAATAGTAAACACACCTGGGCATGTAATCTACTATTTACTTCTTTTTCGTCAGGTTCGTCCTGAAAAACGGCACGCTTTCCTACTGGAAGTCCCAGTCAGAAACGGCGCGCAAACCCCAAGGCCAGATCGGTCTCGGTGAAGCCTGCAAGATCTCCAGGAACGAGGGCGCCGCCACCTTCGAGATTTATACTGGCAGCCGGACATACTATCTTACTGCTGATAGCATAGCCACTATGGAGGATTGGATTAGAGTTCTACAGGTAACTTATTTTTAGTAAAATAACCTGTTTTAACGATTGTAATGTCTGGCAGATGGTTATTGAGCGAAAGACATTGGAACCAGGAATAAATAAACTTTGACAGAGTGGGAGTGACCACATACCACATTCAACACTTGTTTATTGTCAGTGGAGAAAATTAGAGAGGTCTTTGCGCAACAATTAAATACAATAAGCTAAATAAATATAAACACTTCTAGATCTTGTGTCACATTACACCATCTCAGTCTAAGAAGGACATAGGCCTCTCCTATACACATGGTCGTATTATGAACTAATACCCATAATCGCTGGGCAAGCGGATTGGCAATCGCAGTAGTATTGTCCACTATGATCATGCTGTTGCCCATCATCAATCTTTAATACATGAATGTTCAGTGACACTCCAATCCAATCCCTTAGTCGACTCGTGGCGCAAATGTATATTTACTTCCGTCACCACGCTGCCAACCTTATATTAATTAATAATATAATAATGAATCATAAGAACTAGCCTAACACAAATCCTTTTAAGACCCTGGAGCTATTAAAGAAGCATAAAGTAGTTACGTGTGCGTACTGTGTGACAAAATTAAAAAATAAACAGTTCAATAATTAATTACTTTCAGAACGTACAAAGGCGGAATGCAACTAAACTCCTATTGAGCAAAGAAGACAACAAACCGACTATCCAGGGTTGGCTGACGAAAGTCAAGAACGGTCACGCTAAGAAAAGTTGGTGTGTTCTTATCGGCAAAATGTTCCTGTACTTCAAGTCGCCTGGGGACCAGGTATGATGTCTTGTAAATGGACATTTAAAGTAAGATTTAACATCGATATGCCTTGCCTGGATTTGAGACTAAATGATACAAAAATTTCGTTTACAGAATATAATTTTTTAGACCAATGTTGGCATAAGTATTAATCTTTTGCTTATACTTGCCGATTTCTAAGAAATAAAATTTGACCGTTTAGAAATGAGCCTTGTGTTAAGAAAATGGTGAGTCTTACCCTCATATTAATAAGGATTCATTTATAACTGTCAAAACTTCATTCTTAGAAATCGGCAACTATACGTATGTAATCAATTTGTTGGTCATCATCATCATCAGCCTATGATAGTCCACTGCTGGACGTAGGCCTCTCCTATTAACTATGCGTATAGACGCAGGAGGTAAATGCCCATAATCGCCGCGCTAGGCAACCGGATTGGCGATCGCAGTAATGTGTCAACTATTATGACGTTGCTGGCCATCATCAATCTTCTATACAAGAATTGTCAGTGATACGTTAATCCCTTAGTCGACTCTTACGATACCCACGGGAAGAGTTGGGGTGGTCACAAATGTATTCTTACTGCCGTCACCACACGGCGCATCAATTGTTTAGACTAACATAATAATGGCATAAATATTTATCTTTTACCTACGTATGTAATGTATTTGTTGGTAGTAAATTTGCTTATATCAAAATACATTAGGTATACAGTCAAGTGCAAAAATAAGTATCGAAAGAATCCGTTCATAAATATGTTACGACGTTCTTATTACACAGAATTAGAGTGCACTGGGACATATTTTTGAACGTTTTTGTATACCCCTTATTTTGTCTTCGACTGTACCTCTTTTCAACGTCAAATCTATAGTGCTGCTAGCAAAGTTATATATTTCGTCAGAATCATAACGTTTTAGACCACTTTAGGCCATTACAGTTAATTTATTAGTCCAGTATTTTATGCGTATTTTAATAAGGGTTATAAATGTTCAGTTATGGATTTATAGCCTTATTTGAGCTTACCATGGACTAGCTCGATTTGCATAAGAATATCCAATGATATTTTTAAACAAAAATAAAAACAAAAACTACTATGCTAAACTAAACCTACCTTAAGAACTACGGGGACCTAAACTATATATACAAATGTCTCCCACATCGCTGCCACTGGGCAAAGTGCCCATAAGGCTGGCTGCATTGCCTCGCTGAATGGCAATGCCAATTCGTTGGGCGAGGAACGACCCTAGTCACCGGAGGACCGGATGAGCAAATAACTTAATTTTTAAAAAGTTTAATTGCTTCCGGTCCCCAATGATATTAATTTTTCTTATTATAAAAAATTTCAGAATCCCACGGGTCAAATCAACATGCGCGACGCTAGAGTCGAAGACGTGGAATACGTGTCTGATTCAGATTCAGAAGAGAAGAATGACGATGCCAGGAACCATCTTACCGTCGCCATCTACCCGCAGCACCAGGTAACAGGGGTCAGTGAGAAACATTATTATAATGTCTGTCTGTGTTTGTGAACTTGTAGAAGTATCTCTGTGTATGCCACTTTTCAGTTGAAAGTAAAAAAATGTAAACAAACCTCCGTAGTCCTTTGTCAGCCTCCAAAGCCTAGTTGGTAGTGACCAGGGTCACGAAGCTGGAGGTTCCGGGTTCGAATCCCGGCGAGCGCATTATTTGTGTATTTATTTATCACAAATAGTTGTTCCTTGGTCATGGCTGTCTATCTATTTAAGTATCTATGTGTATCTATCTATTTTATATATATCGTCGCCTGGCACCCACATCACAAGCCTTAATTGAGCTTACCGTGGGACTAGGTCGATTTGTGTAAGATTTTCCAAGATATTTATTTATATTTTATATATTAAACCTGCAAACTTGCATTATTTCATAATCACGCACTTTCAGAACACGATTTTGGTTTTATCACCAATTTAAAATCTTAAACTTGAAGTTTTTGTTAAGATTATTAATATTTATTACTATTAACGTAACAATATGACTGCGAACGTGTTCCAGGATATGTGTCAAAGACGTCAAATGTTATGGAAAGTCAGGCATATTTGTTTATCTTTTTTTTACTTTCAACTCAAAAATGGTATAGTAGTAATGACACTGATGCGTCCCGGATTTTCTCCAGGCACCCAACCCACTGGCTATTGTATCTTAACGCTCCCTGTAGGCTTATGATGGTCCCATGAATAACCCTCTGCGACTGACGTTACGTCTAACAGACACCTTATTTTATTATTTATTTATTAAGTTTATTTTTTTAGTAAGTGTTGTAAAATGTTTATCCTGTTAAGATTAGTTAAGATAAGTTGTACCCATTGTAATGTAGCAATTTTAGTTTTAGTTTTGTAGTTAGGGTTTTTATTTTTACTTTTTATTGTGTAACTAGCATGTAAATGATTATATGATCTATGGTAAATTTGATATTTAAATAAATTTGGCATATAGTATAACATTTATTTATTTATCTTATTATTTATTTTGCAATAATGCCACTTGCCACTACGATGTTGACAACAAGGTTCAATAATTTCACGTCACGTGACCATGTCAGTGGCAGAGGGATAATCGTTCGTCGTTGTTGCCGTCAGGTCCTAACAAGTATTAAAGTGCGAATGTGACGAGTAGCACGATTAACGACAAACACTTGACCATCATAAGCTACCTGTAGCATAAAGCCTTACCCCCTCATTCATAAACGTCTGCGAACTTAGCAAGACGCTAAGTATTCCTAAGTTTGTCCCTTTCGGTCTAATCAATAATTCCACAAGAGTAAAAGGGACAAACAATTCTTAGCGGCTTGTTAAGTTAGGAGGCGTGTAAGAATACAGGGGTTATTCATTAACATCTAACTTAGCAAGCCGATAAGTATTCTTAGTCCCTTTCGGTTTTATAGACATGCTGATAAGACCGAATGGGACAAACAGTACCTACTTAGCGTTTTTGTTAACGAGACGTTTATGAATAAGAGGGTTAGTCAGGTTAAAATGTGTTTGTGTTTAGGGCCTTATCAGTATCACACTTGTGATTTACAAGCGTTTTGAAAGCAAAGCGTACGCGCGGTGTGTTCGTCGCGTGCCCGTAACCAATTCGCCGCGAGTGCGTCGCGATTTTGCCGCGATCGCGTAACGAATACGCTACGCAGCCGTCAGTAAATCGCTGATCTGAGTCACTTACATAATGGATTCCAACTCTTGACGCGGCAAACTCGCTGCGCAGTCGCGGTGTATTCATCACGCGGTCGCGGCGTAATCGCGACGCTATCGCGGCGAATTGGTTGCGGACACGCAACGAACACGCTGCACGCACGCTTCGCTTTCAAATTGCATTTGCAAGTGTGATAAGGCCCTCAGTCATAGTCCTTTAGCCATAAAACGTGGATGTCGAACAGAAGCCAAATTAAAAGTTTTTGAAAGGCAATTCTTATGGCGTGCGTCTTCCATGTTTTATTTGTTCGTTGGTCATAGTATGTATGACTTATAGTATTTCAATGTTTTAAAAGATGTCGCGATTGTACGCGATGGTAGTCAATCTGTGTGGTAGATAGCAAGATACGTATACTGTCACTAAATATTCGATTCGACGATAGGACATAGGATCAACTTCTAGTCCGTTTCAAATTCGTTCATATTAAGTAGCCTCAAATCACTTGCAGATAGCTTAGATTCCGGCATATATCTTATACAGGGTTACTTTTCATCGGTACGATAAATTTTACCATATCATGGTTATCGATAAAATAGATCATATTTATCAAATAAAATGCACACATTTTTTTGTAATAATTTATCCTTCATGAAAATGTAACATAATGGGCGTACTAATTACAAGGCGTTAACGGTGCGGTATGACGAAAGCGGCGGGGAGGGGATCCATGGGGATGTTATTTTAAACAAACAGTTGACAGTTCGCTCGTTTTGCTAGTTATGCACGTCGATAGATGCGTAATACGTCCACGTTTCTTGTTAGATTTGCGGATAAGCTGGAACATTAGTATTTTATTTTTTTCCAAAGGGGTAGGAACAAAAAATGCTAGTATTTTGAACTACTGTTACGTATTTTGATTTATTATACTGGTAAAAAAGTAACCCTGTATTGTTATTCATCAAGTTGACCATTTCGTGGATTTTAAAATACATTCTTCAATGAAAATACATGTGATATATTACATGATTTATAATTCCAGACCTCTATCGAGTAGTATATATGAGAGTATATTTTCGCAATTCATCAAGTTAAACCACTTCGTGGATTTTTAAATACAATCTTCAATTATAACATTGCATAGGCGCAAAATTTTTGACGTCGAGTTGCGGAAATTTAGCCCGCGCAAACCTATAACCTATAACATTACATTCCAGGGACCGACGTACCTACTCTTCGAGAGCAAAGCCGACAAAGACTCCTGGCTGTATCAGCTGACCGTGGTATCCGGTGCCGGTTTAGGACAAGGCACGCATTTCGAGCAGTTAGTGCAGAAACTCATGGAGACTGACGGCGACCCGAGTGAGTATTACATACTAGAGGCCGGGACGAAAGGGTTGCCGGCCGAAGACATTATACATATACACTCCGTCAGCTCTTAAAAAACCTTCTTAATTCTGGTAAAATTGGACACAATTCAATCAGTCAATTACTTTGGTTGACGGATTCTATCTATTTCAGCTATCTTATTCTGGTTTCAAATTATTTCAGAACGTATTTCAAACACTGAATCCATTTTATTCAAATAATGACAAAAATTTATATTATTATAACTTTACAATTAAGAAGATAGACACAATTAAATAAAAAATAAAAATACAATTTAATCGTTTCCCCCTACCCCTCATGTCATTCCTGGTGCAAAAGTGCCCAAAACATAAAAAAAAAATGACAAAAATAGTCTAATCGCAATAAAGGCATCTACCGAATATAAGCATTGTGCTATAAAAATAAAGCTTATTTTCTATTGATGCTAATTGTCTCCTTCAATTTTTTCGTTAAAGCTCCTTAGCGAAGTCTCTTCTAAAATCCAAACGTTTTTTAAGATACTTACAGACTGTATAGATACTTAGGTCTGAGCCGGGCAACCCCATTTCCAGCCGAGCTATGTATATGTATAGTGCTTTTCTCAAACATACAACTAGCTCCTAAGCTTTGCGTTGTAACTCAAAAATAGTCTAATCTCCCTGTGTAATCCCTCAGCCATATAAAATGACATAGGTAGACAAAACAAAGCAAGATCATTTGGGTTACATTGTAGCTTGTGTGTGTGGGCCCTTATAACTTTTTTTAATGGGAGAGTGAGATGATGTTTTGCCAGTCTAGGCATGTGAGAGATGTGTGAAATTCCATTAACGACCTCTTCTAGCCTCATCTGAACGTCATTCCTACTTCGCAGCCTATTAATAATAAACTTAACATCAATATTTCATTGCACGTTTGAGAAATAACTAATATGATACCAGTGTTAAAAAGAATGACATTTTCTGCACGGGTGTATAGCGTAGCTCCATTTGTTGTTATACACCCGTCATCCTGACGATCACATTAAATTTATTAAACGAATGTTGTTATTTATTTCAGATTGCGTGCTATGGAGGCATCCGACGTTACTGTATAGTAAAGATCATATCACGTCGCCTCTAACTTCGCTAACATCTGAGGCTTTACAGGCTGAAGCGCTCAAACTTTTTAAGGTATTTCATAAATTTGTCGCTTTTAATGTACTGGACTGTACTGGGACTCCTGAAAATCCCTAATGCTGGTTGAGTCAAATAACTGACAGTAGTTTCTTCCTTATTTTAACCACGAAGTATAGTTGTATCATAGAAAATTTGAACAATTGCTATGTCAAAATTGTCACAGCGAACCCTTCGAAGTAGAAACATACTTTACCATACTAAACCCTATTCTTTTTACTTTATGATTCAATCAAGAAATAAAAAATTCAAATAAAACAGTACATTACGACACAAGTGCGAAAAACATGAAATTCGAAACGAGTGGCGATGTTTTAAAACACGACCGATAGGGAGTGTTTTAAATCGACACGAGTTACGAATTTTCTTTTTGGACGTTTCTCGTACGACGTTTTTTAGTACAGATGGCCCTCCGAAGTTTTGGACCTGACGTAAAATGACCCACTTCTCGCACTAGAGCCTAAAAAGAACACCATCTGTACTACTAAAAAATAAATATCATTCATCGATTTCAAATCTTGCATTATTTTTGGGACATCTTTTACTATGACGGATTATTATTTAAGCGACTCTGTAAAATTGCCATACGAATAAATAAATAATAAATACATTTTTAATATTAGACAGGCAGCTGTTGCTGATACGTCTAAACCAGGGTTCACTTAGCATAGTTCACATTGTTTTTGATAATTTCTCAAAATAAAATTTTATTACAGAGAAGATTAACATATTTAAATTAAAAATACAACTTAGATATAACACTTAAATTACTAAAATTTAATTTACACTCAATACACACACAAGTTTATCAGTCTTATCACATTACAACCCCGTCCCTTGCCGCTTCCGGTGCAAAAGTACCCATAAATGTATTTCAGGCATTTCGAAAAAAGCTAAATCTATCGATATCCAACATACATACCTTGACGAACCTTGGTAGAACATACCTTGTTTGATAGTCTTGAGCAAAATGATTAGCTGTTTTAGCTCACTAAATCGTTAGTTAAACGCAGGTGCCATGTTTTTGAAGCTTGTGCGATTGCCGCCATGGCCGTTGATCAAATGAAAGATGTAGTGAAAATGGCGGAACGCGTGAACGAACGAACGAATGGAAGGGAATTATAAATTGACTTACTATTAATAATAATGTAATAAATATGTAATAATAAATGTGTAATTTGAATTTTAATAATTTTAAAAATAATTTTGGGCTATTGTTTATATAAATTGGATAGTTTCTTGTCAAATTTCTGCATACCAGAAAGGAAACAAAATGTATAATTAATGAATTGAAATCCTTAATGATTAATGATAATAGTAATATCAAATAATTACCAATTTAAAGTAAATGTATTAATTTTAATGATAAATATAGGTTATGTGCATGTAAAGTGTAACCATATGTGAAGTTTAGTTTGTATTTCTGAACATAATTTGCATGTCGGATGACGACAGGATACCTACTTCCGAAACCGTGTTGTACCTACTATCTGTACTTGTATATCTGTGTGTCCTTAGCAAATAAAATATCTTTTCTCAAACTTGCTACGGAATGTTGATGTTACTTACTTTAAATTAAACCCGGAAATACTATGTATCCGGTGGCATATGCTAAGATGATATGTAAAGAGATTTCATGTATTTATTTCACACCTAGGACTGCAAACAAACTGTCTTTTGTTTTGAAACGTCAAATTGTGACACTATGTCTTGGCATTCAGCCACAGAAAAAAAAATAACCTAAAAACTAATGTCTATATACCACCAGGTAAAAGGATACCTCAAACAGAATTAAAAAAAAAGTTAGGCGCGAATGTTTTTTTTTAATGTTGTACGATACTGTACTATTGGTTTATTTACAAATCATTCAAATCAAATAGTATGGTTCGGCGAAATCAGTTAGTTTTATATCATGGCAAGTTTGAGAAAAGCACTATACAAATCTCGGCGAGAAACAGGGTTACAGGCCGCGTATTCCTATCTGGCCTCAGTTCCTTCGGCCAGATATATCTACTTGGCCTGTAACCCTTCGTTTCCCGTCCTCTATAGTAATGTACTATTCCCCCTTATTCATAAACGTCTGCTAACTTAACAAGCCGCTAATAATTGTTTGTCCCTTTCGGTCTTAACAATGCGTCCATAAGAGCAAAAGGGACAAACAATACTTAGCGGCTTGTTAAGTTAGAGGACGTTTATGAATAAGGGGGTTTATCTTTATCTTTATCCCTTTGCAGTGCGTGCAACTGTTCATGTCAGTATGCGTGGAACACTGCGGCATCGACTACCACGTGGTACTAGCACAGAACGCGCTAGCGCAATGCCTAGAGGTCCCCGAATTGGCTGACGAACTCGTGTCCGCTCTATCGAGACAGACCGCGCCGCACACACACAGCAAGCATGGGGTGCAGGTAACGCCGACGATTGGCCGCCAGAGAGTTAACGTTAAAGCGCAGAAGCTTAAGAATGTAAGTTGCTACGTTTTGCCGGTCGCGGTTTTGGGTGGTCGATGGGTTCTCTTGTAGTAGTAAATCACTTTATTGTACAGTCACGTCTAATAATATGTATACATTTCGGAACGTATGTCAAAGGCATAAGGATCAAAATCGTATACATATTATTAGAGCCGACCGTACACAGAATATGTTACAAAAACAGTTATACAGAAATTTAGGTACAAAGGCGAACTTATCCCTATAAGGGCTCTCCCATTCCTTCTCTTGTATTGGTGGTTTCGTCTCTAAAACTTGTAACTTGTAAAACATGTGCAATTTGTTAACACCTTTAATTGTATAACAAACAAAAATAATTAACGAAGTCTCTTTCTAGTAAGAGAGATAGAAAAGTGACTTCCGCTTCACTACATAGTATAAAATAAAGTCACTTTTTCTGTCCCTGTCTTCTTAAAAAAAAATGATAATAAAAAGAATATATATATATATGGTGGGCCCGTTTCTCTAAAGCTTGTAACTTGTAAAACAAGTGGAATTTGTTAACACCTTTAATTGTATAACAAATTAAAACTAATATTACTAGCGGAAGTCTCTTTCTTAGAATTATAACTAACGCGAGACTCAAACATATTTAAATATTTATCACACGGGTTACTCACGTAATTTAAGTCGATAATTGCTCGACATATTTCGATCCAGCACCCGCTCTATTAATAATATTAATAGCAGAGCGCAAGCCCGCAGTACACGTCGGGCTTTGGTCGCGGATACTCCATGATGAGGAACCTCTAAATGGATCGAAACATGTCGAGCAATTATCGACTTAAATTACGTGAGTAACCCGTGTGATAAATGTTTAAGTCTCTATCTAGTAAGAGAGATAGAAAAGTGACTTTCGCTTCACTACATAGTATAAAATAAAGTCACTTTTTCTGTCCCTATGTCCCTTTGTACGCTTAAATCTTTAAAACTACGCAACGGATTTTGATGAGATTTTTTTTAATAGGTAGAGTAATTCAAGAGGAAGGTTTTTATGTAGGTATAGTACCCGTGCGCAGCCGGGGCGGGTCGCTAGTGTAATATAAACTGTAATTTGTTATGCAATAGGTCCAAAGACTTCAGCTTGTATTACGAGTTACAAGCTTTCAAGAAATTAGGCCCATGGTTTTCAATTTTATTCAGAGAACGGGCAATTGGGCGCAATTGTTCGCAATAGGATATGACTCCAAAGTTGATTAAATGATTAAACGAATCATTTCTAGAATTTTTATCATTCCTTTAAGTGAAATGCCTCCAATCTTTAAAATAATTGAATATTAAATTTGAATATATTTTGCTTAGTAAAGTTAAAAATTATTATCAAGAAGTATTTACGTTTTTTGATGTATACTATACCATCTACCACTCATACTATTCGACCGAAGCCTATAATGTAGAGTGCTTTTAGATAATAAAATTCGCTTATTTATTACGAATATCTAACATTTACAAACGACTGAAATCTAAAAGCACTCTACGTTATCAATTTTAATTTGCTGTTCAATACAAATTAGTTTGATAACCAAACCAATTTGTATTTTTTCGTTTTCCAATGATGTGGCATGGCTTCAGTTAACGTTACGATGAGATTGTAGTGATAAAGATATTGAAATAAAAAAAACAATAGCAATATCGGGAAATGGAAGCCTCCATTGAATATATAATATAAACAGTATTCATTTAAACAACAACGTCATTATTATACTGACGAAGCTTTCAATCTATCCTGTGACGGTTGTAAATTAAATAAATACTGGTCAGAAAGCTTTATACAGCTTTATATTCGCAACGGCTTATGGCGGCGCTTAAACGCTTTTCTTATATTGTCACCATTTCTCTCATTCATTCATACACCGGTGTTTTATTTTCATCACTAGCACTCATTTTGTAGTGTGAACTTTTCCGCGCTTAACACTGGCAGCCTACAATTTAAAAGGCTTTAAAAGAATTCGTTGCGTTCAGAAATTGTAAATATACACTAACAAGCCATTTTAGCGTCAGCTTTGTGTGTTGCCTATTAAAAAAAGCTTCATGTCTCGTGGTTGATCAATTTGGAATTGTGAAAGTGATAATTTTATTGGCTTCTTAATTGATATGCGAAATTATTAGAAATAATTATTGACCATCAAATTTTTATAAGGGAGAAGTTGTATTCCAACTTGATCTCGTAGTACTGGCAACTTAGACAAATAAAAAAGTGTAATAGATAAAAAAAAAGTTAGTTATGTTGCCAGTGCAGTGATAGCCATATGTATCTGTTGTTGCAAAATTTCAAATGGAATGTTGGTGTAAATTTCCCCCATTTTGTTTTATACTTTATCCAAGAATGTTGCCCCTTCTTAGACCTAGGGAATGTTTGTTTGTTGTCATTCATACTCTGTCATTATTGCCCTTCGCACTAGATCTTCCTTTGTAATGAAAGGTTGACGTTGCAAGTTTTAGCCTTACCCTTATATTTACTGTTTAGACAACTATATATACCTTACTATTATATAGCTAAAAGTTTCTTCCGGTGAGCACGGTAAGTATTTAGATACATGCAGTGCAATTGCATAGTATGATTTTAGTGTAGGTAAAATAACTCAATTAAAATTAAAGTTAGTTATTTTTAATGTATCTTAGTATTTTATTAATAGTTACTTATAATATACCGATTTAAACTTTCACGATTATGACTCATAAACGTTTGTTAACTTAACAAGCCGCTAAAAATTGTTTGTCCCTTGTTGTTGTATTTATAAGAGCAAAAGCTCTTATGGTTAAGACCGAAAGGTACAAACAATTATGAATAAGGGGGTTAGTGAGTATAAGATAAATAAATCTTCGATTTGCCTCTCTATTTGCCTTACTAAACTTAGCAAATATAAGTAATGAAAATACATACTATGCAGTTGCACTGATTCATAAAATCATTACACAAGGGTCATACGTTTTATTTGTATATATTCACTTGGTGGATTAAGCTATAGGATTGGTATATTGGGTATATTTGGTAAAGCACAACACAGGGTATAGCACTAGCACTAACAAATGTACAGAAGAATATTGTTAGGTATTTTCAATACAAATTATAATATAAAAGAGTTATCTGTACTTTTAAGGAAAGCACAAGAATATGTGCTGTGTTAAATTACCAGCCAGGACTTCAGGAATGAAAAAATCCAAGAATTCCCAGAGTAGACAAAAGTATCTACTGCCTACATAAGACAGAAAATCCATTTATTTATTGAATGTCAAAACTCTATAGAGACTCATTAAAGTCAGGCATGATTTTTATTTCTTGTTTGTATTTTTGGGTTGGATTAAATGGTTTTTATTATATTTAAAGTGATACGTATAATAAAAATTAACGTATTTACATTGATGTAAAAAGCTATGATTTATCTCTCTCGGAAAGTAGTGAGTGATATAAAAAGGTTCTGCCCTGGAAAATAGAGTAAAATCATGGGAACCTTCTAATAAAACCAAATAACAAGTTGTTTCATTGTTTAGAACCCTATAATCTATGGTAAACTATTGTTGTCATATTACTTTTGGTAAATTGATTATTTCCTCCGTATTTATATGGATCTCAGTCCACTGCTGAATATAGGCTTATCCTATGACATATCCGTATGCTTAATTGCCATGTTGGGCAAGCGATTTGGCGATCGCAGTAGTGTATGTGCTATGATCACGTTGCTGCCCGTCATCAATCTTCAATAAATTGAACGTTCAGTGTTTTAATCCCTTTGTCGACTCTTACGACACCCACGGAAGAGTTGGGATAATGAGAATTGTATCCTTGCTGCTGTCACCACGCAGCCCACTTACAAACATGCATAGACTAAGCTAGTAACTGGAGTTCGAGGCCAAAGAATCTACGAAAATATTGCCACAACAATGAAATGTTCTTACAATAGTAAATCCTTATTTTCTAAAAACAGACGTTGAGATATGTTATTTATTTGTAATTTTAATTCCTTAATTTATAGAAGCAATATTATTTACTTATTTTTACGTAAATATGAGATATTTTAATAAAAACTTAATTATCCGCAATTATTAGTAACAAAGTTGGTATTGCGCTGGTATCACCTCAGGTGTTAATAACATTTGGTACAGCAATTTAACTACACATCAATTAAAAGGTAGGTATTGTTAAATTAGTACGCAGTATAAGTACTATACTTTACTATTACTAAGCAGTTTTAACCCGTAATAAGAAAACTTAAAATTATGGGAAAGAAATTTGGAAATGTAAAATGAAAGCATTTTTTGTATTTTATTTTTTATTTGTCTTCTTCATCACTTATCCTCCTGAGTCCTGGGTAAAAATCGGGTACACTCCCATAAAAGCCGAGAGGCCTTTATGACGCCCAAATAATTTGTAAAAGAAATACTTAAAATATACGTCATGCTCCCCGGCAGAACCACCTGAAGTTTAATAAACTGCCGTCATAACGTAAAAGGGCACATTTAACATTTGGATAAAATTGCAAAAATTTACTTTGAATATTTTACTGTTTCTTGCCAAATACAGGTATGTATATAAACGCACAGTAGTAACATTATTTTGAATGAGGAAACTTTCGTAAACAATAAATTGGTTCTTCTGTAAACATATTTTTTTATTTTGATTTAATTTATTTGATATAAATGAAAAAAATCTATTTTACTTAGTATATTAAATCGTGCAAAAATACTATTGCAAAACATAAAAGGCATAACTAACCAAATGAGCCTTTTTATTCTAACGCATTCTAGCAGTCTTACCGAAAATTAGAAAAAAAGAGCACAATCCGTAACTTGTGCCTTTTTATTGTACAAATTAATTTATTTTAATAAGGTATAGATTGTTAATAGACATAATTTAAACATACTATTTTATTTCGTTTGGTTGGATAAGGTAATAAAATACTACTTGCAAATAAATGGATAAATATGTAAAAGCCCCAGGTGAGGACAGAGGTACAACTGAGCTCTTAAGGGCAGAGGGAACTCCTGTACTACTCAGGCAGCTGCAGTACATGTTTAACTCCGTTTCCCACGAAGGGAGAGCTCCGAGCGTCCGGATAGCGTGAAGCAGGAGTATGGTAGTTTCATTCTTCAAAAAGGGTGATAAAACCCTTCTTAAGAACTACCGCCCTATGTCACTTCTGAGCCACGTATACAAGTTGTTTTCGAGAGTCGTCACAAATAGGCTGGCGCGACGGATGGAAGACTTTCAACCACCGGAGCGAGCCGGGTTTGGGGGAGGATTTGGCACCATAAACCACATACACACTGTAAGGCAGATTGTACAGAAGCCTCAGGAATATAATCAGCCTCTGTGTCACGCTTTCGTGGACTATGAAGACGTTTGACTCCGTCGAGACCTGACCTGTTCTGGACTCCCTACAGCGGTGCCAAGTGGATTTTAGATACATCGGGGTGCTTAGAAGTCTGTATGACGCCCCAATTATGTTCGTTCAAGCAAGAAACAGTCAAACAAGACCGATTCCATTGCATCAAGGAGTAAGACGGGGGCATGTTAGGTATATCCCCGAAACTGTTTACAAATGCATTGGAAGACATGTTGTTCAAGACTCTAAACTGGCCATTCCAGTTTAGAGTCTTGAACAACGTGACATAAATATATAAACGGCGAATACATCTCACTATTCTCACATCACACTTAAGATTTGCCGATGATTTAATATCGTAGTCATAGTAGAATCGCTGCAATAAGTTCAGGAAATGTTGCACAGCCTGAATGCAGCCTCCCAACGAATTGGTCTCAGAATGAACATGGACAAGATGAAAGTCATGTTTAATGGCCTCGTCATTCTGGGCCCAGTAATTACAGATGGCATGTATCTTGAAGTTAAGGAATATGTTCACCTCGGGAAAATATTGCAGTTAGATACAACTTTGAAAAAGAAGCCAATAGGAGAATTCAGTTGAGTTAGGCAATGTTGAATTACGTAACTTTAGAAAGTTGCATTACCTATGTATTTTCGTCGGATCTATCACAGAGCCTGAAAACTAAAGTGTTTTATCAGCGCGTGCTCCCTGTAATGACGTACGGACTACGTAGCCGAGACGTGGACACTGACTTTGGGGTTACTTAATTCATACCTTCCATGCAAGTTTAAGGAATGCTCGGAGTTTCTCTGAAAAGCAGAATTCAGAATGAAGTGATCCGCCAGAGAACCAAAATGACCGACATAGCTCTGAAAGTTAGCATCACGTTGAAGTGATAGTGGACTGGCTATATACCTATGTCGCACAACCTGTAATCACTGGAGTAAACGTGTTCTGGAGTAGAGAACGCGTCTAGGCAAACGCAGCGTCAGACGCCCTCTAGCCAGATGCCACCGTCTTGCGTAGGTAGGAGGGCCGGCAGCGATTGGATGCATAAATCAACTGACCACGCTCTGTGGCATACATTGGCAAAGGCCTATGTCCAGCAGTGGACTAAGACAGGTGGATAATGATGATGAATCGTTGACTTCAGGGGCAACTCGGCCCGCACGCCACTGAGCCCGCGGGCTCAGTTGACCACTAGCGTTTATGTTAGGGGTAACTCGGCCAATCGGTCAACTCATCCCGCGGGATATATTAACCACTGTCTATAGATATAGGGTCAACTAAGCCCGCGGGCTGGATCAACCACTGTCTATGGGTATAGGGTCAACTAAGCCCGCGGGCTGAATCAACCACTGTCTATGGGTCAACTAAGCCCGCGGGCTGAATCAACCACTGTCTATGTGTACAGGGTCAACAAAGCCCGCGGGATATATCGACCACAGTCTATGGGTATAAGGTTAACTCAGCCCGCGGGCTCAATTAACTTCTGTCTCAGCCGATTTAGGATGAAGTATAGTTGAGTGGAAAAAAATAATGGTGCATAGGCAAATTAAGGTAAACTAATAACAAAAAACAAAGTTAAAAAGAGTTAAAAACTAAAAAGTACAGATTAATTTTACTTCAAGCTCAAGGATATTTAGCGTGCACTAATAATACACGCAAGGATATTATACAAGTAGATTAAATTTATGTCTCCTAGTCTAATTTTTTTTACTTGTTAAGTCTTTGCTGGCCCGAAAATCGGGACATAATATTCAGCCGGCAAACAGACCTTTTCCAGCCTTGACGTATTGTACTATAAAATTAGTATCATATAGCGGCACACTTGTGTCGGCTAAACCCGTGGGCTGAGTATACCATGTAGCGATACACTGGTGTCGACTAAGCCCGTGGGCTGAGTAGACCCTATAGCGTCACACTGGGGTCGACTAAGCCCGTGGGCTGAGTAGACCCTATAGCGTCACACTGGTGTCGACTAAACCCGCGGGCTGAGTAGACCCCTTAGAAAATTAATGGACCGTGGGGCCCCCGACAAAATAAAAGTAGTCAACTGAGCCCGCGGGCTGAGTGGCGTGCGGGCTGAGTTGCCCATGAAGACGAATCGTTATATAGTTAACTATAACGCTTATTTTGGCGAATTACACCCATTAAAAGAATTATAATATATAGTATTATTTTACCACTATCCGAAATTATCCAAAATATCCGGATATTCGGATAATATAATTATTACTATCCATATTATCCGGATATTAAAACCAGGCGGATATTGCAAACTCTAAGCGTGGGTTTATGTTGACTTCTAGGGCACAAGTGACGCGATTTGTATGTTTCGATAATTTTCTCATCTTAACTATCATTAAGTGTGTTAAATAATAAAGGCACATCTAGGTTGTTGTGCCTTTTTTTCTACGACGACAAGTGGATCAATGTCGTTGGATAAGAAATTAAAAGGGCACATTTCGCTGCTTGTGCCTTTTTCTTTTAAATAACTCAAAAGTGCCTTCTTAACTAAGTGCTACTTGAAAAAATAATTAAGTCATAAGCTATAAGTGAAAAAATATGCCCTTTTATTTTAATCATAAGACAAAATGCCTTTCTTTTTTGATAAATAAAAATAATTCGAGTAGTTGTGCCCAATTGGCTTATGGTAACTCCCATGTTTCCCACAGGAAAATTTTGAAAAAAATTAGATACATGCGCCTTTTTTTTCTCATTCCGAATATGTCTGTAACTCAATTTCACAAAAAATGTTAGTTGTGCCCTTTTTTGTTATGACGGCAGTAAACATGAATATGTCAAAAAAAATCTACATTATATCTACAAAATTCTACGACCAGTTGGAAAAATTCTACATGCCTAGTTTTTTTATAAACCTTGTTGTAAAGTGGTTCTGCCGCAGAGCATCTTCCCAGCAGAACCACTATGATATTTTTCTTATTACAAGTACTATTGACGCATTTATGATACAAAATAATTCTACATCAATTCTACAGGTATCTAGTTTGATCTCTCACTTTATTTTGTATACACGAAGTTACGACATTTCGAAAATTTTACTATAAACAATTTTCTGAGCGCCTGCACACAAGATTGTAGCAAATTATGTGTACGTATTATATTGTATTGTTGTATTTTTGTTGAATTACGCTTTTTTCTAGTTTATGAATGTGGATAGTTATAAGAATGTAGGTAGTTTTCGACACTATGTATAATTACAATAACCTTAGTAGAATAAAATTAGCAATGACTTGGTTTCGAATCGATGCCAGCATTTTATACGTACACATAATTTGCTACAATCTTGTGTGCAGGCGCTCAGAATTTTTTATAGTAAAATTTTCGAATTGACGTAATATCGTATGTCGTAATAAAATGTCGCATGTAGAATTTTTCCAACTGGTCGTAGAATTTTGTAGATATAATGTAGATTTTTTTTGACATATTCATGTTTATTAAACTTCAGGTGGTTCTGCCGGGGAGCATGACGTTAAAATATACCTCTTAGAGTATATTACCAACTTCGTTCCAACAAAAATGTGACAAACTCATTTTAAACCTTAAAATAAGCGACAGTAAGTTCAGGACTCAACACTGATGGTGTTATAAAGGACTCTCGGCTTTTATGGGAGTGTACTCGATTTTTACCCAGGACTCGGGAGGATAAGTGATGAAGAAGACAAATAAAATACAAAAAATGCTTTCATTTAACATTTCTTTCCCATAATTTTAACCCGTAATAAGGCCCCTGCCTTATTACGGGTTAAAACTGCTTAGTAATAGTATAGTATAGTACTTATACTGCTTAGTAATTTAACCATACCTACTGTCTTAAAAAATATGGCACGCTGTCGTATGTGTTCACTGGTACTTCAACTTCTTTTTAAAATAGGCTTTGAAACGTTGGCTCTTATCATTTTAAGTTCTTTACAAGAAAAATTTGTCATATCGATGTTAGTTAAGAGAAAAGAAAAGTTTTTAGGTATTTACGTGTTTTTAAGAAAATCCTAGTTGTGACAGCCATATTTAACAAAAAGGCGTAGAAATATTGCACAGGTATATATTGTTTTTATTAGGAAATATTTTAAATAAATAAATAACAAAAAGGTTGAGGAAACCTGAAAACTTTATTTGACAATGACATAAGAGACTTTGACGGATTTGACAATAACGCATCTGTCGTAGTTTCGTTGGCCTCGAACTCCAATTACTAGATTACATAGTGCATACACAGTCCTCCTGCCATTTACCACGGTACCATTAGGCGGTTCGTATTTTGGTTTGCCACAGTCTGGTATAACACTATCAAACTTTTTAACCTCTAAGACGCCTATGACTGCTTAATAAGTCACGGTCTATAGAGCAATATAGACCTACAACCACATCCGTCGGTCAAATTCAGTTACTTCGGTGACGTGGTAGTTTTTTTATTTGACATGGCATCGAAAAGGTTATGCAAGTGTTATTAAGCGCTTATTGCGTAATCAATTTAAACCTACCCACTATTTAGAAGTCATTTTACAAATAGAGTAAGAGGTACATTGCTCATATCAGTATTTAGTTAAAAGTATCACTCACGTAGGTAATATTGATGTGCTAGCACCCTTTTCTCAAAGTGTCAGTGAGTTAAATTACAAAATAATCTGGTTTATGTAAACGTATATAAAAATTGACCCCAGTAGCATAACTACCTACATTGTGATGTCGATTATAAAAATTCCTGTTCGTCTACCAATCACAAATGTGGTGATAGGTAATTAACAATCTACCCTACAAAACTATACAACGGGCAAATTATATTTAAGGAGGTAGTCATCCAGTAGCCCCCCATAGACCACCAACATTTCATTTGTACAGCAACTGCTACTATGCGCCACTCAATCGCTGTTCACGTGCGACACCGGCGCCGGCTCGGTCGGCGGCGACAACAAGAGCGACACCGCGCCGAACGGAGGCTCGCCGAGCTCCATACAGGTACACGTAGTTCCGGGGACGCAACACAGATGGCGTCGTAAGCAATGCTTCAGGTTGTCGTACTGTGCACTCGCCACAGATGGCGTTGTAATCAATGTGAGTTTTGTTAGAAAATATAAAGACGACAGATGGCAGTGTCATCAATGAGAAAATTTCAAAATGTACAATGTCCGCTAGATGGCATTATAATCCGCAATTAAATAAGATATAAGAAGCCAATACATTATTAACTTCTTCGCAAGATACAAGCATCAAAAATTGTGATGATCCGGTTAATAGTGTAATCATTATTTGAAATCTGATTAACAAAACGTTGAAAAAGTTAATTGTTTTATGGTGTAACAACTAAGCCAACTATACATACATTACTTTTCTCTTTTAATACTATGAGATTAGTTATACAGATCATCACTATTTTAGTGACGCCTTGTAGAATGAAGCAAAATAATAATAAATAAAACTAACTAACGAATGCAACAAAACTAATAAAAACAGAAAATGCACGACGAATATAACGCGGTTTTCGTTATAGAATTAAGTAAAATGTGTTTTGTGGAAATGTGTATCACTTTAAAGAAAAGTGATTATACTAGTTTTCTTACTGCACTAAAATATACCTTCAATACTCATAACCTACGGAACATTCCAGGCGCCCCTACTCTCCGTAGACTGCAAGAGTAATCCACCTACATACAGTTTTGTGCAAGGATGGCAATTGCTAGCGTTAGCTGTGAGCCTCTTCGTTCCGCGCAACAACAGGCTATTGTGGTACTTGAAGCTACATCTCAGCAGGCATTCTGATTCCAAGTGAGTGTAACATTCCAGGACTGTAAGAGTAACTACCCGAAATACAGCTTCGTGCAAGGGTGGCAATTGCTAGCGTTAGCTGTGAGCCTCTTCGTCCCGCGCAACAACAGGCTATTGTGGTACTTGAAGCTACATCTCAGCAGGCATTCTGATTCCAAGTGAGTGTAACATTCCAGGACTGTAAGAGTAACTACCCGAAATACAGCTTCGTGCAAGGGTGGCAATTGCTAGCGTTAGCTGTGATCCTCTTCGTTCCGCGCAACAACAGGCTACTGTGGTACCTGAAGCTACATCTCAGCAGGCATTCTGATTCCAAGTGAGTGTAACATTCCAGGACTGTAAGAGTAACTACCCGAAATACAGCTTCGTGCAAGGGTGGCAATTGCTAGCGTTAGCTGTGAGCCTCTTCGTCCCGCGCAACAACAGGCTATTGTGGTACTTGAAGCTACATCTCAGCAGGCATTCTGATTCCAAGTGAGTGTAACATTCCAGGACTGTAAGAGTAACTACCCGAAATACAGCTTCGTGCAAGGGTGGCAATTGCTAGCGTTAGCTGTGATCCTCTTCGTCCCGCGCAACAACAGGCTACTGTGGTACCTGAAGCTACATCTCAGCAGGCATTCTGATTCCAAGTGAGTGTAACATTCCAGGACTGTAAGAGTAACTACCCGAAATACAGCTTCGTGCAAGGGTGGCAATTGCTAGCGTTAGCTGTGAGCCTCTTCGTCCCGCGCAACAACAGGCTACTGTGGTACCTGAAGCTACATCTCAGCAGGCATTCTGATTCCAAGTGAGTATAATATTCCAGGCCTTACTCTACGTAGACTGTAAGAGTAACTACCCGAAATACAGCTTCGTGCAAGGATGGCAATTGCTAGCGTTAGCTGTGAGACTCTTCGTCCCGCGCAACAACAGGCTATTGTGGTGCCTGAAGCTACATCTCAGCAGGCATTCTGATTCCAAGTGAGTATAATATTCCAGGCCTTACTTTCCGTAGACTGCAAGAGTAACTACCCGAAATACAACTTTGTGCATTGATGGCAATTCCTAGCGTTAGCGCGCAAAAATATCTCTTCTTAAATCAAATAAAGGAAAACATACCGATAGATAGACTTCCAAAATACGTTTGAAATATATTTTTGGGCGAGGAAACAGAGATTAAATTTAAATGAACGTGAGACATAATACCTATACTTAAATATAATTCAAAGTTTACACTCATGTGTATTTAGTCACTACGCTCGACGATGTTCCGGAGAGCCTAATCTCCATAATCAAGAACTCAGCCCGTGCCAACAATGCTAACATGTTAACCCTTAAATGCATAGTGTACGATGTATCGTACATAACCAAAACGTAGTTGGTGTTTGAAAACTAGATATGTATATTATGTTCTTAAGGATGATTTTGCAAGGATATTTGATGAACTTTCAAATTTATTCCTGATTCGCTGGCGTAACTGTATTAAAAAAAAACTTACGTGTTTTTATAAGCAAGATGGCAGAAATTTGTTTTCGTTGCTTGTGTTTAGCCGTTTTTAACTAAGTAAGAAATTATTTATTATTAGAATTTTGTGATGCATACCTTAAAGTTTCTACAATAACTGAACTTAATATACTTCAATCTAAAAGTAAACAATATTTGCATATTTTATCATAATATATATCACCCAAAATATGTCCACAGATTTTTTTTCTATTTTTCACGTATTTTAGAGGCCATTAGGTAAGCACATTTTATTTTTGGAACGAAAAGAAAAATAATGCATTTAAGGGTTAAGGTATTATCAGGTAAAGCTTCAGTTGCCCCTTCCTTAGGGTTATGAAAGTTCTAGGCCGTGCGAAGCAACAGCAAGTTTATTCAAATTCAGATTTCATACATAAAGTTCCCATTCCCTCTGCTGCTAGCAAATAAAACGCCCATACTTTTCCAGAACGGAATGCGGGAAATACGCTGCATATTGCTCCCGCGCTCTTGAGCGGACCATTCGCAACGGTGGCCGAGAAGACAAGCCCTCGCGTATGGAAGTCCTCTCCATACTGCTCAAGAATCCATACCACCACTGCCTGCCGCACGCCATACCCGTGCACATGCTCAATAACACGTATCAGGTAAAAATGCTATGAAATTACACATTTTATCATTAGGTCTCCTGTTTTAAAAACGTCGAAGAAGGTACCATGTCTACAGGGTGTAATCGTTAAGTGTGGCCAGGCCATAATTCCGTAAATATAACAGATGGTTGTACGTTGTTTCATAGACAACATTTTCGCAGAATATTGGTTCATATAAAATGTTTCTCGTATTTTCATTTCATAGAATGATAATTTTTCAGAGCTCTTACATTGTATAATCTGGTTTTGTATATTTTTTATTGTTCAGATATGTAGTTCGTAGAATTTCATTTCATGGCGTATTCAATCAAATATTATTAATTCGTATAGTATTTTTTGTCTAGAACAGTTGTTTCAAAAACTGAATATTCATAGAATGTTGTTTGTCATTGTATCAAACTATTTTTTTTTTATTCTGTCATAATTAACCTATAGAATTATCATTACATACCATTATACAAATACAAAAGAAATACCTTTGTCCAAAGAATTTTAGTAAGCGATTTACAGTGTATTCATCCTTACTTGTCTTATCATGTAAACAAACCACAGACCAAGTAAAACAAACAAAACGTCAACGATGATCAAAAGACAATCACTAGTGATTAGAAAAGTCGATATAATGAAATGTCAGCGATAATTTCACTGCTTAGGTACGTAAATAGAGGATTATCGATTTTACATCGTCTGTCAGGAAGAGAATTAATTCGTATAAGATTATATCAAAAACTATGGTTAAATTTCGAGGATTTTTCTCTGTCGCTCCATGAGAAAAATCACATGAAGTGCACCCGTAACGAACAACGTGAAGCGAAGTAGCGAAACGAATGACGTTTGACGTGAAGATTTTATTCAATATTCAATAGACAACTAAGCACTCAATATTGAAATCAATTACAAAAACCGGCCAAGAGCATGTCGGGCCATAGGGTAGGGTTTCGTAGTTATTCAAAAACGGCTGGGCCGATTATGTTCAAAATAGTTTTATGCCAGCCCACTATTCATGATTTTTTTGGACCTTTGGATCAAAAGTTAGAGGGGGGGACAATTTTTTTATAATCTGGAGCGATTATCTCCGAAATTATTGACTTTAGAAAAAAACTTTCTTAAAAGCCCCTTTTTCTTTTTAAGAGACCTATTCAATGATACCCCACACTATACGATTACAGCAAATAAAAAAATCACCCCACATCACAAATTGGGGGGGAGGTACCCGAAAAATTTTTTTTTTTACTTTTTATTGTATCACTTTGTTGGCATGATCAATATGTATGCCTGTACCAAATTTCAGATTTATAGTATTAACGGCCACTGGGCTAAGTATGCTGCGGAAAGACGGACATAGCGAAACTATAAGTATGGGTTCCGTTGTTGCCATTTTTGCTACGAAACCCTAATAAATTTTGGTAAATTACTGCAATTTATTTTAATTGCATTTTCCTCGAGTTGTACTTTAAGTATTAATATCGATATATTGACATGCCAACATTATGGTACATAGACAATCTAGACATCGCAATGTCACATCAATGTCAGATGTTTTTAAAGTTATCCGACCGTAACAGCATTTATTGACGAAAATCTTTACAGAAATGATATTTTTCAGTGCTTTTTTGAGTAATTATAATACTTTGCGAGTTTAATTAAGTATGCAACAACATTTGACGTGATGATTAATGTGTAATTGCAGAGAAAATTGTGATAATGTTTTCAAAAAGTGTTTGTTTACATGATAAGACAAGTAAGGATGAACACACCTTAGACCTGGGAACCGGTCGACGAAGCCCCGCTGCGCGAGGCTTCTATTTCTGCTCTAAGGGATAAAAGGTACCTAACGAACCTATCCAGGTTAGAGCAGGGGAGGTACAAATTTGTTGTTTTTTAATGCGGGGGGCTCCGCCCCCCGAGCCCCCCTTGTGGGGGGCTTCGCCCCCCCCGTCCCCCCTTTTTTGGATTCGCAAGGATGACGATACGTAAAAAATAATTAAAAGTAAGTAGGTATTTTATTTATCCGGGAAACTACGCTCTAAACCTAACCAATCCAAGTCGGTTTTACCCTGATTTATTACTTGGATTGGTTAGGTTTCGAGGCTAGAACAGATTGAAAAGCTAACTAACCTAACCTAACCTACCCTACCTAACCTACTTTGCCTACAATCAACCTACTTCTTCTGGTAGCAGTTTGTTTTTTTTAGAGGGAGGGCGAATCAGTGTATAAGAAACAAAATACTTCCATGAAATTTAATATGACTCATTAGGTAAGAATCACTATGCAATAAAGTAAATAGTGGAACTATAGTACATTACTATAGAGGACGGGAAACGAAGGGATACAGGCCAAGTAGATATATCTGGCCGAAGGAACTGAGGCCAGATAGAAATACGCGGCCTGTAACCCTGTTTCTCGCCGAGATTTGTATAGTGCTTTTCTCAAACTTGCCATGAAATAAAACGAACTGATTTCGCAGAACCAAACTATTTGATTTGTAAATAAACCCACAGTACAGTATCGTACAACATGCGTACAACATTAAATAAAAAAACATTCGCGCCTAATTTTTTTTTTAATCTGTTTGAGGTATCCTTTTACCTGGTGGTATAGACATTAGTTCTTAGGTTATTTTTTTTTCTGTGGCTGAATGTCAAGACATAGTGTCACAATTTGACGTTTCAAAACAAAAGACAGTTTGTTTGCAGTCCTAGGTGTGAAATAAATACATGAAATCTCTTTACATATCATCTTAGCATATGCCACCGGATACATAGTATTTCCGGGTTTAATTTAAAGTAAGTAACATCAACATTCCGTAGCAAGTTTGAGAAAAATATTAATTTATAGTTACTAGTTTATTAAACTAGTAACTATAAAACAACAATCTATGAAATAAGTGCCTACAAAACAAAAATACATGAAATGTAATTCTAGTGTTTGGTTACTTTGTAAAGTAAAAAAGTTAGATAGCAATATACATGGAACTGAATGTCTGTGAAATATGTTTTAAGCAATTGAATAGTCTATGAAACAATAATACTCCCTGCTCGACACATGAATGTAAAAATAAACTTAAATCCTGGCTGTTGACACTAGACTATGAGCAAACAGAAAATATCCTACCCTAACATTCCCAAAAAGCTTCAAAATTTCATTATTTCACACAAACACACACACACACACAAATTCTAGTTAGTAAATAAATAAATATAAATGTAGTAAGTTAAATATATACATTTTGTAAGTAAAAAAAAAAACCGTAATTTGTACTTGTCTAGGAGAGGACACTGACTTCTGTAACACAGGTTTTACCTAGCTCAGAAGTCAGGGGCTTCAAATAATTAAGTTATATACATATTAATTGTAAACAATAGTAGATACAAAAATCCATTATTCTAGGCGAGGGCTCTGACCTCTGTAACACAGGTTTTACCTAGCTCAGAGGCCAGGGGCCTCAACATCATTTTTAAGATGAAATTGTAACTCACCCTTTCTGGCAATAAACATATTTTATTATTATTATTTCCTTTATTTAAATATTCTCTTAGGCTAGGTTGTTATAATATGGTTATAAAAGTAAAATACAATACAACATACAAAAACAATATAAAATATAAACACATTATAAAAACCTAACCTAGGGTGCCGCCGGCAACGGGGCGGGCCCAAGCTGCCGGTGGTTAAGGTCGCAGAGAGAGGAACCGACGGACTATCCGGGCCGTGTCCAGGATTACCGCCTTCTGCATCTGACCCTTGACCCAGCCATCTAGCGAGAGACTCTTAAGGTGTTGGTCGAGACTCTTCGCTATTAAACCGTTCGCTGTAACGACTATCGGGACTATGATCGTCGAGTCAACATCCCACATGGCTGTTATCTCGTAGGCCAAGTCTAGGTACTTACTGGACTTGTCCTTCTCAGCCTTCACGAGATTCTCATCATGGGGGATGGTGACGTCGACGAGCACAGCCCGGCGCTGCGATCGATCTACCAGCACGATATCAGGCTTATTGGCTACAATAGTCCTGTCCGTGATGATAGGTCGATCCCAATAGAGCGTGGCACGACCATTTTCGAGAACTGGTGCAGTTGTGTACTTGTAGTATGGCACTTCGACGTCCACAAGGCCGTATTGAAGAGCAAGCTGCTGGTGTATAATGCTGGCTACGAGGTTATGTCTGTGCAAGTACTCGGTGTTAGCAATCTGAGAACAACCGGAAATAATATGCCTGAGTGACTCACCGGGACGGCGGCATGCCCGACAAATGTCGACCGTACCGTATTATTATTATTATTAATATTGGAACAGAAAGTATATGATTCGAATAATATATGAACAAATTTCTGTGAAACTAAATTCTATGAAACTTCTGTCTATGAAACAGTGTGCCACCATAACGGATACCAGAAAACTTCTTACTGATATCGAAAGTACGTTACCCAACGAGTAAAATTACACTAATAACTTTTTTGAAATAAAATCAGAATTATCTCAAATATTAACTTCAAACCCTTCCATACATTAAGTACGTAACCGTTCATTCAAAGAGTAGTTTAATACGAATATTTTTTAATTTAAGAATAAATGTTAGATTAATTATTTCATAAACGGTAGTATTATTATTTTATAACAATGTATTCGTACAAATAACGAATCTCTAACACTTTTATCTGTTATGACACCCGACATTTTTTAAGGCTAGTCGCCATACTAAATGTATGGGAGCGTTTTAACTTAGTATTTTTAATATTACTCCGTCTATTTAGAAAAAGTTATTAATGCAATTTTACTCGTTGGGTAACGCACTTTCGAAATCAGTTGGAAGTTTTATGATATCGGTTATATTTACAGAATTATGGCTTCGCCACACTTAACGAGTAACCCTGTATATCACTAAATTCACTAAGGACAAAAAACATCCCGCTCATTGAAATCTGATTTATCCTCGGAAATTAATGTGCATTACAGTGCACACTCCGCTTCAATATAATTTGAACCTTCAATAAAATGATGTAATGATTTCCTTTGTTATTTCATTTCCTTTCCTTGTTTCATTGATTTTGATAACAATTGAAATTCGCCACTATTAACAATAGTATGGTGGACTTCACGAGGATATAGTAACAACAACGTTATAGTGCGTAAAAATATCAATTAAACTGTTGATCGAAACTGGGTCTTATCTTATTTATAGCTAACTACATATTTTTTACAAAAAAATCAGGAGTATCTATATATTATCTATCACTTTCGTGTAGCATTACATAACAGAAACTGCCGTCACTGATAAAAAAATCTGCTATATAATACGTAACTAGCTATTTCTTATATGTTTTCTATAACTCTTAGACTCAGAAACTAAGGATGAATCTAACCATACTAATACTGCCTGTCAGGTGATAAGTTTCGACGGTTCGACAACGGTAGAAGAATTCCTAACGACTCTAAGCACGGAACTAGGATGCCGCGACGCCACCGCTTCGGGCTTTGCTCTCTTCAGCGACGATCCTATAGAGAAGGATCTAGAACATCACATCAAGCCAGATAAAAAGGTAAAGTTTGCATAAATGACTCAATATAGTAGCCAATATTCGTCTTGATATTCATAGGACTTATTATGACAACCTTTTTGTGACTTATTATCACTTATTTCGTGAAAAACAGTGTATTACAGATTTCTAAATGGTTATTACTGGGTGTTACATTAGTCGTGATACAAATTGTGAAAAACCTGTTAAGATGGTCTTTCTGAACAAGGTTTCCTATGGGACCTATATGAAAGTAGCGAAAAAAAAATTACGGTTTTCATACAGATCGGTACAGAAGTGTTCATGATTTTCAGTCTCGTTTCATTATTATGTAAACACATTTGTAAGAGATCAGTCTGAAAAAATGTATACATATTAATGAACTCGAACTGTACTAGTCTTAAAAAAAAAAAGATTTTCATATGGGTCCCGAAGGAAACCTTGTTCAGAAAGACCATCTTAACAGGTTTTTCACAGTTTGTATCACGACTAATGTAACACCCGGTATTTTGTGACCAGTAGACTTGGGAGTTTGGACATAATTGTTGCGACAGTATGTAGCTGCGAGATGAGACTTTCCGTCTTTTACCATGTATGTTAATAAAATAGAGACGGATTGTCTATGTTGCTAGGAGATACTGTCGCTTTAATCTTATGCCAACCATACAGGGTGTTGAAACTTGAGTAGGTGCGCTCAGTAATAAATAGCATTCCTTATGTCCTAATTACTAGACAACTTTTATAACCCAGTGAAATCTTTTAAGTTACGATATCAAGGAAATTGATTCACTTAACTTTTCGCTCTTATCACTATGACAATATAGGTCAAAAATATACACAAATGCATTCCCTTTACCTTATAATTGAACTATTTGAAACAATATAGAATATTTTCAGTTATGCGACGTAATATCAAAATGGGAGACGGCGCTCCGTGAGAAAGGTTCGGGAAAGTTCGAGAACTCTCGAGTGATCCGACTGACGTACCGGAACAGGCTGTATTTCAAGAGTTCGGTGCGAACGGAGACTGATAAGGAACGACTGTTGCTGTGCTATCAAGTTAATCAGCAAGGTAAGAAGTTTTATATTGATAAATATATACAGGGTGGTCTAAACCTTGACGTCAAAAAATTTTTTTTAGATTTCTCACGTCATGAGCTATTAGAATATACCCCATGTATGTTAGCCGATTTTTTGTAGTTTTAGAGTTATGAATTTTTGAAAAATTTTTTTTGAGAAATTCTGGAATGAAGATATTTATTAATTAAAAAAAACTATCGGGTTTTTTAACTAGTTTCTTTTTGTAAAAGTATTACTACAAATAAAGCATTTACTGACAAAAAAATTAGGTCACTTTGATACAAGTAGGACAAAAAATACCAAATTCAAAATTTTACGCTAAAAACGCATCGAAATAGCATTAATAAAAAATAAAACATATCCCAAGGAATTTTCGTATTCTAAAGACCGCACTAGACCTTGAACCTTCGTAAAAGTAAAAAAAAAAGTGATACTTAATGATGAGGATTTTTCGGAGTAGTCGGTCAAATAAACTTAAAAAAGCTTAAAATTTCAAAGTAGTAAAAAATGACTTGAATAACTACACAAATTGAGTTTTCGTGGTATTTTCTGTCTTTGTTTATTGATAAGGACAACAAAACAGGCGTAATTTTACTTTATTTTTAAATTAAAAATTTAGAAGTTTTTTTTTGTTTATTTGACCGACTACTCCGAAAAATCCTCATCATTAAGTATCACTTTTTTTTTGCTTTTACGAAGGTTTAAGGTCTAGGGCAGTCTTTATATTACCAAAAATCCTTACGATATGTTTTATTTTTTTTATTTACGTAGATTAATGCTCTTTTGATGCGTTTTTAACGTAAAATTTTTGAATTTGGTATTTTTTATCCTACTTGTATCAAAGTGAGGACGCTAATTTTTTTTGTCAGTAAATGCTTGTTTTTTTCTGGAATGGAATGTATGAAAATGTCGTCTTTATTTCTTTTTTTTTCGGGTTTTTACAGAAATCATTGTCACATCTACATACATGGCATCGCATTCTCCTGATATAAGTGAAATTTAAAACTAATTCGCATTGGCTTAGAGTTGAAAATGAAAGTGGATACAATGATTTATTTTTTCTGAAAAAAGCTGCTGCTGGAAAGAAACGGGATATAATCCGGTTTTCAACGCTAATCTTTGCCCATAGTTGTTTACGTAAAATCTTATTTATCTTTCTATCACGATTGATCTCATTATAAATCATATTTAAGCCAATTATAAGATTCGTAAGTTTCTCTAGAATCTTCTTTTAAGTTACGACTTTCTTATTACACAGAATTAAAGTGGACAGCACATATTTTTGTCCATTTTTATATACCTACACCTTATTTTTCCTTTCGCTGTACTACACAATTGTTATTTAAATGCCGACTTTCCATTGTTATAGTGGTAGCAGGCCGGTTTCCAGTAACTCGTGAATTAGCAGCCGAATTGGGCGCTTTAATGGCTCAACTCGATATGGGCGATTACTGTGCCTCGACTAGCACACACAACCAACCCCTCGCCCATCGCTTCTACCCCTACCGCTACCGCGCCACGCTCAGCAATGACGAACTCAGGTAACTACCTCTCCCTGTAACTATCAATCGTATCAACCTTTTGAACGCCAATCCTTGATATATCGGCACCGCAGAAGACAGATGTACAGATATGTAGACTGTGTTTTATACACCGTGATCTCTAATAACCCGAAAGATTTTAACCACGCATTTTTGATGTAAAAACAAACAAAAAATATTTTATGACTTTTGTCATTTTTGGCGAAAAAAACAATTAATTTTTTTATTTTTTTTTCAATTGTTATTTAATTTTTTAATGTATTTTAACATAAAAAGTAAAAGTTATTCATGAAACTAGCACTTACAATGAGTGTTAAGGTTTTTTTTTACAAAAACCTCATTTTTGAAAGGTTTTATTTCTCACTTTTCGACATCTATTAATGAGGTTAGTGAGACTATTTTCCATAATGGCACCAACGCCGTTAAAAAGACCTTTTGTACCGAGTTACAATTAGAAAATATGTTTTTTTTTTAATTGGTAATAATAACTCTGAAACTAGGCGATATCCAGAAAAGTTTATACGACATTATAGTTTCTAAATGTGGTCAGGAACACACTGTTAAAATCTTTCGGGTTATTAGAAATCACGGTGTATAAGGCACTATCTACGGAGTAATATGTAGTGTTGGTCTAACACACGCGCGTAAAGTTCAAATTCAGTTTTGAAACTTTGGTAATGTGGCTTCAGAGTGACAGCTTTTGTATTTGACGTGACTTCGAATAGGTTAATGTCTCGTGGGTACTTTTTTCAATCTTACACGAGTAGATTTTAGATTATAGTAACATGTGTTTTGCGGTTTTTTAAATTACGGGCGAAACCCATTTTGCCTAATATCCCAACCAACATATCGCAGAATTTAATTTTGCCGAGAGATCAGGGTGCATAGACAGGTTGCCAATCGCTAACGGTTAATCGTCAATAGTAAACGAAAGGCAGCTAACTGTCTTTGTCGCACTAATATGAAAGAGTGACAGAGAGCGAAAACCACGATACGCTACTAAGCGTTAGCGATTGGCAACTTGGCTAAGCATCCTGTTGCCATTTTTATAACGTTCCGCTGACATCTTTCACATATTATCATATCCCAACCTAACCTAATCTAGTTATCAAACGAAAATGCGGCCCAATTAATGTCGGCAAATAATGGATTTAGTAGTGAATGATCTGCGAAAAGTTGGATAATAAGCGATATTCCGCAAAATTTAATTCTGCGAAAAGGCAGGATACTCGTACAGTCAAGTGCAAGTAAATAAGTATCGAAAGAATCCGCTCATAAATATGTCACGACGTTCTTATTACACAGAGTTAGAGTGCACTGGGACATATTTTTGAACATTTTTGTGTACACCTTATTTTGTCTTTGACTGTACCATGTTCGGCATATATGTGACATAACGAAATATTTTATTTACAGAGAGGTGGAGGACAAATTACGTAGCAAATGGACGGCACTGAAAGGCCGCAGTACAGCCGACTGCGTTCGTATCTACCTCAACTGTACTCGGAAGTGGCCATTCTTCGGTGCTACACTCTTCCAGGCGAGGGTAAGTTTCTTTTCAACCGACTTCATAAAAAGGAGGAGGTTCTCAATTCGACTGTATGTTTTTATTTTTTTTTATGTATGTTACCTTAGAACTTCAACTGGGTGAACCGATTTTGATGATTATTTTTTATTAGAAAACTGATGTTTACCGATTGGTCCTATTTAAATTTGGTCCACTTCCGACATTGGCATCCATAAGAAAATCACATAAGTCTTAAACATGCACTAAGCATGTGCGCAACAAATTGACGAATAGCTCAATATTATTATCACACCAACTGATTTCGATAGTTAGGTTTTTAACCGATTTCTAAACAAATCACGGGGTCTGATGATGCGGGTTGCCATCTTTAAAATTTGGAAAACAGGACAAGATGCGTGAAAACCCCGAATTTTAGAGTTTTTTTTCCAAATTTAATTTTTTTTATTTATTCTTTAAAACTCGGTCTACAAATGAAACCTTCCCCGGACGCTCCCCGGATGCCCTCTAAACTGAGACAAATCCGGGGAAACCCGGACGGATGGCAACCCTAGATGATGGGATCATGGAGAAACCGGTCGAAATCGTTTTTTTAATTGGATGATTTTACAGATAAAGCAGCCGGATCTCTCGATGGCGTGGCTGGCGGTGTCTGAAGACGGCGTAACGGTGTTAGAGCTGGCGTCCATGGCTGTGATCGGCCGCTACGCGCTCAGCTCTATCGGGCTGTTCGGCGGCTTGCAGGTATATTGATTGAAGCTGTAGATCCTTCAACAGTAGGAAAAAAAGTAATTCTTAAGGAACTGAGACGCCGACGCCGACTTCGACGCCTGCAGCAAAGGGGCCTTGATCCCAGCTCCGGTTCGTTGTTGCAGCAGACTGTCCATCACGATTCAGCGCGGAAACGCTGCGAATGTGATGGTCACCTTTGCGTCGAGAATCAATAGGCCGGTTTAGATCTGTAGCTCCTTTTAAGGGGTTTTTTTGTTTATTTTTTTAAAGTTAATGTTTTAATATTACAGTTTACTCGTTTGTTTTTTAAGATTTAGTTTGTAGTCAATGCTATTCTTAAGTAGTTATTGTTTTCATTAATAATAATGTAATATTTACATAAAAAGTAAACAAACGTAAAACTTGATTTCATAATCACGCACTTTTAGAACACAATCTTGGTTTTATTACGAACTTAAAATACATTGAGTTCACATATTAACGATATTTATTAGTATCCACGTAAAAATATAGTATCTGCAAACATGTTTCACGATGTGTCATATACGTCAAATGCTATGGATAGTCGGACATGTTTGTTTACTGACGATCGGACGTATACGTGAAATGGGCCATTCCCACAATAGTTGTACCCTACTTTTTTAGGGTTCCGTAGCCAAAATGGCAAAAACGGAACCCTTATAGATTCGTCATGTCCGTCTGTCCGTCTGTCACAGCCGATTTACTCGGAAACTATAAATGCTACAGTAACGAAATTTGGTAAGGATATGTGTTGTACGAACCGCTACAGGATTATGATACTAAATTGTAAAAAAACCATTGGGGTGGGGGCCCTCCATACATGTAACTGAGGGATAGAAAAAAAAATTGTGTGTGGGGTATTAATAGAAAGGTCTTTGAAAATGATATGAAGGTTTATAAATCTCATTTTTATTTAAGCAAATCGTTTTCGAGATATCAGCTCTTAAAGTCTGAAAAATGTGTCCCCCCCCCCCCCTCTATTTTTTAAACTAGGCGATATAAAATTCTAAAAAAAATATAAGTTATGCACATTAATAAACTCTATCAACGATTTTTGTTTTGATTAAATTATCTCCTATAGTTTTTGAGGTAGGTTGATTTAACTGTATTTTTTTAATAATAAATTAATGGTACGGAACCCTTCGCGCGCAAGTCCGACTCGCAATTGGCCGGTTTTATTGAATATGTTTATGTTGAACTTACTGTAGTACCTACTAAGTTAATTTGTGTAAGATTCCCACGATATTTATTACCAACGAACAAATGCTCCCTTCGGTTAAAGAGAAGTAGTGCCTATTGTTAACCATTGCTAATAGAAGGTTCCCTTACCTTGGAACAGAACAGAAGGGAAAGTTAAAAGGAAAAGGAAGATAGAACGGCTGAAAAGGACATACAGTTAAGGAGAAAGCCCTAGAAAGAATGTGGAAGTTGTTGATTTAAACTTTCACGATTATCACTCATATTTTAAAGACAAACGGGTCTTAATCGCGTAAACTTACGTTTAATTATATCATGACGTTTCGGGCATGACGTTACACCCGTGGTCGCAAGCAGACTAGTCATGCCCGAAACGTCAGGATATAATTAAACGTAAGTTTACGCGATAAAGACCCGTTTGTCTTTAAAATACATGTGGAAGCTGCTCCACCGACAAGAATCCTGCTTTTAAATTATATTTAAGAAGAGAAGAGATGATGTAACTAATTGTGTTTTCCAGGATGACCTGATGATGCTCATAGACGCGGACGCAGACGACGCGACCAGTCCCGTTCACAAGATGCTGATTAGTCTCAACAAACCTAAGGTCAGTATAATACGGCTGTCATTTTCTTCCTTTCTTAGGGAATCCTAGGGTGATTCAAATTTGTATAAAAAAAATCTTTCTTTTTTTTTAACTCTCAACCCTTTAAACTGACCTATACCACTAAAAACATAGATTTCAAACAAAACAAACATCAGATTTTTTAGTTATTATTTAAAGGTAGCTACCACTTCATGAAAAAATGTGATTCCCATACTAGACTACAATAAAAAAAATATATTTTAAGATTTTTTTTACGATTAATAGTACATTATTGCAGAGGCCGGGAAAGCGAATTTCGTGGATGAGTATTTTTTGTCGGACGAAGCGAAGCTGAGGCCGACAATTACATACGAATCCACGAAATTCTATTTCCGTCCGAGGCACATATAGGACTTTTCTCCAAACATGCAAGGAAATAAAACAAAATATTTTATTACAATCGATTAAGTAATTCTTCTTGCAAATTGAATAACAATTGAAAAGAAAAAATCTCTTATGATTCCCGCCTAAACTTTTTTTTAATGCATGGTCGTTCATAAAAAATAGTAACGATATCTATGGTTTCATTAAACCGTACCTACACGACCTGACACACCGAGGCGTTTGTAACTCATGATAGAACGAGACGGCCATAGATTTGATCGCCGTCTCTCGCTCTATCCAGACCAGGCGTTTGGTCGTGGCTTTAGAATTTGGCTGTATGCATTTTTTTCAAAGTCCAAAAGTAGTTTTTAAGAAGTAAAAAACAATACATTAATGGATTTTAGTACAATTTCGCGGCCGCAAAAACTGTACAATAATGAAAATCTTTTTTTTTAATTTGAGCTGGTACATAAGAAGGTACTTCGCGTTTCGTTTTTGCTACATTAATGCGAACATTTCCGAGCATATTGGAGAAAAATATATATCCTAATGAGTCTTTGTAATATGTCGCTAAAAACAGATCTGATTTTTTTTCTATTCCTTTAGGTCTAGGGCAGTCTTTAGATTACCAAAAATCTTTGGGATATGTTTTATTTTTTTTATTTACGTACATTAATGCTATTTTGATGCGTTTTTAACGTAAAATTTTGAATTCGGTATTTTTTATCTTACTTGTATCAAAGTGAGGAGGAATCCGTTATATTATTTATAAGTATTTCGTGACTTTTTTTAATAACGTAGAATTTCTTCAGAATAATAAAGACCCAAAACACCATTTTTCATTAACCGGTTTTTTCCTTACACGAGTCAAAAAAAAATTGGTCTGCCACTTTTCGATTTAATTAAAACTGAAAAAGAGTAAAAAATGGTAGACCACAATTTTTGCTGTCTGTACCGACAGCCAAATTGGAACTCTAGGTCGCTCACAAATTGTGAGAAATCTCTTACTATTTATCATTATGATATAGTTCAATTGGCCATGAAAGGCACTGGGTTCACTGGGAGCGAGTAAGCATTGAGTTAACGGCTATAAAAGGAAATAAAATATAAGCGCTTCCCTGTCCCTGCAAATAAAAGAGACACGGCGATGTTTCTAATTACTCGCTCAGCTAGGAGCTATAAATGTCGCCGTGTCTCTTTTGTTCACACGCGAGCGCTTACCTTCTGGTAGTTTCTTTAGCCGATAGCTCATTGTTTACTCGCTTGCAGTGGGATCAGTGCCTAAACAGGTAACATTGCGCTTCACTAAGGTTGAGAATATCATCTCGTGACCAGTATTACCAGTATGTATACTGGGTGAAATCTTTTACATGATACAAAATCATATTTTCTGGATCTACTCATGATTACAGCTAACTTTTACTACGGGGCCGACCATCTCTGAAAAAGTTACCACAAAATCTACATCTCCATATAAATTGTGAAACCGCTGTCGCTAGGTACAATCGAGTCGTCATCAATATGTATACAAGTATCCATACTGATCTCTTTCAAATGTGTATACATATTAAAGCACTCGACTGTAGTAGTTATAATTTTTTCTGCGAATTCGATATAAGTCCCATAGTAAAACTTCCATCCAGAATAGTACATTACGACACAAGTGCGAAAAACAGGAAATCCGAAACGAGTGGCGATGTTAGTTTTTAGTACAAATGGCCCTCCGAAGTTTTGGACCTGACGTAAAATGAGCCACTTCTCGCACTAGAGCCTAAAAAAGGCGCCATCTGTACTAAAAAATATAATTTTGTATCATGTAAAAGATTTGTATATAATCAACATTGGTTCCAGATGGTGGAGCTAACGCACCTAATAGCGGACTACAAGAACGCGCTGTCCCGCCCCCCCGCCACGGCGCCCGGGACCCCCCAACTCAGCTCCCTCCCCCGCCACTCCCGCCTCCGCCGCCCCCTCCCCCACTCCTCCCCCTCCACCCTCCCCCACACACTCAACTCCCACACCACCATGACTCTAGGCTCCGATAGGAACGCTACTCTCACTCTGAGCTCGACGACGTCACGCCCCGATGCGAGGGCGTCGCACGGCCAACCCGATATTCTCAAGTCCACCCCTGACCACCATCGCGACAAGAAGAGGAGCCACGCGCAAGATAGTGGCGTTGCGTGATCGCGAGTGTGATAAACGTGTGACGTTACTAAATGACTCTAGGCTCCGATAGGAACGCCAATAATTCTAAGCTCGATGACTTCGAACTGCCCTGACGCTCGGACGTCCCACGGACTTATTCTTATGTCCACCCCTGACCACCGATTGATGTTAAACATCTGACGTTACTATGTGAAGTGTTTCAGGATAACGCGTAGCGTCGGGGATAGTTCAATTGAATTAGGTCCTGTAGAATTAGAGTATAAGATAGTGGTAATTTGTTCAAAGGCATTAACATAAAATAGAAAATAGTAGATTGTTAACCAAGGATCAAAAATGACCCATTGCACCCGAAATATTTCTTGATTTGAGGGTCAATGGTTCATTTCGACTTTGAGGAAAGTAAAAGAATCGATTAAGTTTAGAACTAACGGAAGGATAACTTTCGAACCACCTAATTACGTACGAAAATTGAACTTTCCGAGAGAGATGAAAAAAAAATATCACGACTTTCTTAATTTATTTTTGTATGGATTGACTTATCTTACATACAAATAATACTTGTCTGTAATAATAAGTCCTTGGACGTATCATCACTATTACACTTATATTCTCCTACAGGACACAAGCAGTACTACAGTATACCCGACACTAGATAACGTTTTTACTGTAAAGTGTTCCAAGTATAGATCTAAATATACCTCATATTTTGTAGCTAACTCAGCCTGATACATTGATTATCGGCATGTTGATATTTTTTGCGGTCGCTTTTAGCTTTTGTCCGTCACGAGTGTTTTGTATAGAATTACTTTTTGATGCCTGAGCCGTACAGCAAAAGTTACAATGAAATTATACAAATTTGACTGATTCGCACAAACTACATTTACATTTCGATCCAATAAAATGATATCCATCGTTGGTTGACAGCAAAACCTTCACCACTCAACAACATTTTACAATCAGCGTCAAGTAATCTATACCTAGCAGTAAAAATGGCTAAATAGTTCGGTACCGTACTAAATAATATTTAGTATATTATATGTATGATGTGCCGCACCATTTAGCTACAATGGCTGCTACAAAGTTTTTGACGCTAACTGTTTTTCAATATTAACAAGCTATGTATTCAATACTCATACATCTATTTTTATTTTTACAACTATGTTGGCCTTCCTAATAATATTAATTTTTAATAGTGGTGCTACTTTAACCGCAAGACTTTTGAGGTAACTCTATATAAAACACTTATTTTTTACAAATAATACTCCAAGTCCATTGGTTGGTTGCCAGACCTAGCGTAATACCTACTGTACAGGGTATACCAAAGCTGTAGGAAACGATTTAGTGATAGTATACTTAGCCAAATGTTTCCATACAGTATCTAGGCGTTAGCGAGAAATCACACTTTTGATTGTAAGGTAAATCTTTGTATAGTATTATTTTAAGTTGTGGTTGATTTTATAAGATAATTAATTACATTTTGGGTCTTTTAGGCAAACTTTTCAAACTGACGACTTTACATAATATTGCTTAGGAATAATTACTTTCTTACTACTCTAACATACCAAACAACGTACAAGCTTTCTTTCATATAACGTTATATCGCTGTCCCATTATATTCTGTATTGCACTTCTTATAAGCTTGGAATTAGAACATTCTCATTAAGCCGAGACTAATCACCCCGAAAATGTAACATAAATACACTGTAATATTGGGACAGCGATATAATTATGACCTAATACATAATTAATTATCTTGAATAGGTATTAGTATTAATAAACAAATCATCACAAATTGTAAATTAGAAATCGGTGTTTAGATTTAATTGCAAGTTTAAGACGTTATAGAAAAATTTCGACTGATATGTTTCTAAATGTCTTACTTCAACGAATCTTTAGACCGTCTAAGATGAAACGGGACTGATTGTTAAATAATCGCTTAAATGTTGATATGGTGTGGTGTGTTTGAACTACTCCGAAGAATATAATATATTGCGCTTGATAGTATCAACAAGTTTTATGGAACAACTGAAATTATTTTATGAAATATTTGATATTTTTGATTGGCGTTTTTTAATAGTCACACTACTATGTTACGTTGGTGAACTATGTCTTCTTTACTGTGTATGACATCTTATATTTTATAAAGTTTTTCAATCGATTTGATTTACAAAAATACTCTTCCTCTGATATTAATTTTCGAAATTTTACATTAAATACATAAATATCAAATTTAAGTAAACTGCCACCAATACAAAAAAGCATGTAATGGCGTAAACAAACACATCATGTCAGCGGCTCTTATAGCTAGATGACTAATAAGTAATAGAATGGCGAGATTTATTTGATCTGAATAGTTGAATAGAATACTCTCAGAATCTCATGCTAAACCTTTTTATTTTATTTACATCACATTTATTTTTTATAGACTCATGCTAATATCGTTCTACCAAAGAGACTTTCTGTGTAGGTAGTAAGGCTGCGAACAATTACGTGGATGTTTTAACATAAACTATACATTCTACTCTTTACAGGTCGATGATAATTTTATAATACTTTCGTATAATCTGTAATTTTAAAAGATTCGTTTGGAAATTTAATGTTCTCTCTTTTTTTAATGAATTGCTAGTTTTCCGTTTACAGGTGCGAGCGCCACCAGTGGTGCAAATTAAACAGACTCATTAATGGCTAATTATCTCACAGTAATAGGCGGGAATAATAAGAATGAAAATAATAATTATAAAATAACGTATACTGAATCTCTGTATAAAATAAGATGTATATTTATATCTCTCATTGTCCCACAAATAAATAATATCAGTATTACTTTTATTTTGTTGTTCTTTATTAATTATTAATGTTTATGACAGTACTGTAAATACACTCTTATGTACATTCGGCTTTTGGCATATGGATTCCAAATGACAAATTGTAGTCTTGTGTATCTAAATTATACAGAGGCGGGATACCAGGCTTGATTTTAGCTAAGTATGGTTTTGTATACATGATGGATAATACATACCTACTGTTTTGATACAAGCTACAGATACATTTATATAACGAAGTATTGTAATGCAAAATCATGATTGATTTTTTTATATACAAGTGATTAGCTAGGCAAGATTTTTACCACGATTTAGTATTTTGTTACCAGCTTACATATTTTGCTATGGATCAATCATGGTGTAAAATATAATATATATTGTAGAAAAAATAGTTAAAAGATACACATATTTTGCTTTATATTTATTTTATACCTCTTTTTAAATTGATGTGGCATGTTTAGCAATTGTTTAATAATTATTCCATTTAATACGATCATTGGGCGTCGAATTAGTTTAGAAAATTAGTTTTTTATCAAAAGTTTAAGATAATTGCTAAACATACAGACAATTGACGGGCTAAGAAAGGGTTATTAGTAATCTAAATAATATAGAGGTAGATTTCTGACTAATACTTGTAGGTTCTTAGGAACTGATTTTGTATATAATTCTGTACTTGTGAATGACTTACCTTTCCTTAAATACCTTCTATTCAATATATCATCGGTTGATGACCAAGATTCATAATGCAACAAATACCTGCTTGAAATAAAGCCCGTACCTCAATTCTGATTCAATACTGACATTATGACATAGTGACAGTTTTTAAAGTGAGTTATGGTTGTCAGCCGACGATATAATATATGACGTGTACATCTGCGACCATATATAATATGGACGTCTAACGCCAGCTCAAAAATGCCCCAAAAAGCAATTGTTCAATTGTGCCAAGATGGGCAGGACATAGTGCTTTTCTTAACACCGCGCATATTTCGGCGCAACATCTTTGACAAATGTTTATAGAATATAGCCAATCAAAACTTTGATGGACCAATCACAACTATTTTTAAATGGCGGTTCAAATTTTTATAGGTTGATATTGACATTCATTACCGTGATGCATTGAAGAGGGGGTGACACTTGTCAACTAAAATTCAGGACCGTTTTTGAAAGGCAATTTAATATGGCGTGCGGCTTCCATGTTTTCTTTGTTCGTAGGTGTACATGAATAACAAGAACTGAAAATTCGTCACTTCTTTTGTGAGTAATGATATAGTTGTGTGTGTATGTTGTGCGACCAACTGTTTTTAGGCCAAATATCGACTTAATTGCGATAAGGGGGGGGTAGTTTATTGAAACGAAATGAAGTGCTATCTGTGCTATACGAGTTCTGGCGCTAAAGAATTTAACAACGTATATGTTCTGTCGTGATATTTAGCGGGAAACGTTAATCGGACCAATGTGTCTGCGACTTTATTTCATTAGAATAAGGTGTTCGATTGAAAGAATTTTCAACTTGCGTACCACAATTATTTATGTCTGATATTAATTGAGAATCGGGTTGCCTCGAATCGGTAATTTGGTAAAAGGCCAGGCCTTTTCTATATTCTAGATACTTACAATATAAATGTGATGTTTCTTGGGAAAAGAGTCTCAATAACGACTGGTGCTGCCTGCTGAACATCACATCCCATCAGATTCTAGGCCTCATTTCCCACGGAACAACACAGAATGTCCTCTTATATAATAGTACATTGTGCATCAAGGGAGGTAAGTACGGAATTACTAACGAGAGTGTTAGAAGCTTTTATTACTCGAGTTAGTATTCCGCTTACCGACCGTGATGCATACAATGTTTTTCATCACACTTGCCAACCAAAAAATAAGTTTTAAGACATAATATTATTAAATGGCGTACTGACATTTCTATTACTCCCTAGGGAGTTTCACTTTTCTATTACTCCCGCTACGCGCGCAAGCAATGGCA
>JALPQI010004201.1:0-81446 GCA_025490895.1 Thaumatotibia leucotreta
GTGCGATTATGCGCATTTATCTCCTAAATGCATCTCTACGCATAGTTATTAGGAGAGGCCTACATCCAAACTTAATCAATGCACTGTATCAAGTGCACTGTGATAGGCTAATGATGTGATGTGATGCGACCTTTTGATTGTATTCAAGAAATAATATTTGCCTAAGCCCTATGTAGTAAATAACAAAATAAACGTTGTACAAATACACACTCCGGCAATGAAAACGGGTCAGGTGGGTTTTTTCATAGAAAATAATGCAAACATGGAGATTTCAAATATTTTTTAAAAATATTTATAGTGTAAGTAAAATCTATTTTTAAATCAGATTGTATTGGAATTTCCTTAAATTTATAAATAAACCCAAAAAAACTGTAAAATTGTCGTTAGGTCGGTTTGTATAGACAAAAATGTAGACCGTTTAAAAAAACCACCTAAAATGTATGGTAAATCGAGTTTTTTAATCATGAGTTGCTATTTTTATATCAACGGAGTCATCTGTCGATAAAGTTCCGTGTTTTTCGGATCGGGTGAAAACTTCAGGGAAATTCCAATACAATCTGATGTTAAAAACGGTTCCACTTGTATTATAAATATTTATTTTAAATATTTGTAATCAGCATGTTTCCAGTGTTTTCTATGAAAAAATCCACCTGACCCGTATTCATTGACCGCGAGTGTAGGTACAGTCAACCAATTGGAACCCTAGGCCACTCAGGAACCATGTCAAAGTAACGTTATCAATCAGATTGTAAGACATTTCAAACGGATTTTCATTTTGACATGGTTCTAGAGTGGCCTAGGGTTCCAATTGGTCGAGTGTACAACTCCGTATCTCCACAAGAACAACACATACAACAGTGCTTACTTACTTCATTCGCACTTACGTTCACTCACTTAGCTACCTACTGCTCCACTTACTCGAACCAGCACAGCAGAGCCGAGAGCGCCGCGCTTGATCGCACGTGACGTGTCGCGACAAGTTGACACAAAACGTCGTAAGCGCACTTCATTACAATACTACTTACGACCTTTCTGAGACAAGGAGTGCAGCTTAGTGAAGAACTTTTGTGCAATTTGCTGGTGTTGGATTCTGCTAGCTCACATTACGGCTTCGTTAGTGAGCTTCGGATTTTTATTTAGAAAAGGCTTTCTTTAAACCTTGGCGTGTTTTACATTTTCCGACCTGTGATCGGAAGTAAGTTACAAAGCTACGTATACATCCGTGTATCCGGCAAGGTAGAAAATGCCTTACCGCGTTGAGGCAATCAATTAACTATGTGAAAGAGTCCTAAGTCTGAACTATTATTTTATTTATTTATTTATTTATTTATTTAAACCTATGGGAAACAAACAGGCAAATACAACACATATTAGTAAAATCACAATACATAAACACAAGCCACACAGTTTCCACTAATGAATACATACATATATCTGTTGCTCAGAATTATTACTAAGTACATATTTAAATCTGAAGCAATATTTTAATCTATCAATTTTAAGTGACCTGGAATTTATAATTCAATGACTATTTCTAATTTTATATTTTATTGCGGATACATATTGATTTAAGGTTAAATGAAATATATCGATGTCGCCAAATTTTTCGTTATAAATCTTACATGCTCTAGGTAAGAACCTATTTCTTGCATAAGTAGTTCGCCCAGATTTAATTGCAAACAGATTTGTGGAACGAGTTCGCCGATCGGGACATCTAATAAATATTTTTGAAAGAAGATTGGGAGAATCAATAAGACCGTGTAAAATTTTAAACAAAAATATCTGGTCACGAATTTCTCGGCGTGTTTGAAGAGTGTCCATGTCGGTAGTGCTATAATCATTGAATTTATATTTCATACTCCTAATGAATTTATTTTGTATTCTCTGTATGGTATGAATATGAACCTTGAAGCACGGATTCCAGATTGCTGTAGCATATTCCAAGTTCGACCTAACAAAAGCGTTAAATAGAAGTTCTAATGTCTTAGGATCTTTGAAGTCCTTGCTTTGTCGCAGTATAAAACCTAACATTCTGTATGCTTTAGCCGTAATAGTGTCTACATGTGAAATTAGTTTTAACTCGCTATCGAGACGTAATCCTAGATCCTTTACTTCGGAAACCGCACTTAGAGTCTTATTATTTAAAGTATAATTATATTTTATATTACTGTGTTTCCGAGAAAATGTAATGACACAACATTTTTCGATATTTAAGTATAGTTCGTTCATGGAGCAATATGTACTTAACCTATTGAGATCCGCCTGTAGTTTTAAGCAGTCGTCTTCAGAACGTATTATAGAGTATACTTTAGTATCATCGGCATACAATAGTAATTGAGAGGATTGAAAACAATAAAATACGTCATTAATATAAATGTTAAAAAGCAATGGACCCAAATGCGAACCCTGAGGAACACCAGATGTTACAGGAACGAAGCTTGACGTGTGCCCTTTAACAGCAACTGCTTGGGTCCTGTTGCGTAGGTAAGAGGTTAACCATCTCAAAAGATTGCCATGAATACCAATAGCTTGTAATTTATGAATAAGCAAAAAATGAGATATTTTGTCAAATGCTTTCGAATAATCCGTATAAATAACATCTACTTGGAGACCATTATCCATGGCATCTGTTACATAATCAATTAGCTGACATAAATTGGATTCTGTGGACCGTTTATTAATAAAACCATGTTGTTGTTCAATTAACCTCGGCCGGACTGCGTGAAATAAAGAGTCGTAAATAATTTTTTCAAACAGTTTGGGTATAACCGACAACTTTGAGATACCCCTATAGTTCTTAATGTCGTGTTTATTGCCACTTTTGAAAATCGGAACAACAATGGATCGCTTCCAGCAACTTGGCAATGTCCCGCACTTCAAAGAAAGATTGAACAAGACGCTTATGGGAAAAGCTAAGTTCTTTCGACAATTCTTCAAAAATACCGGGTGAATTCCATCTGGTCCGCAGCCCTTAGATGTCACCAGTCCTTTGAGGTAACTTTCAACAAGTGAAGAAGTAATATTAATGTTAGAAATTAGGCAATCTGAAAAAGAACCATCACAATTCGGAACTATTTGGTGGGAAGGTTGGCACAACATATCATTATTTATGAAAACGGACTGGAAATAAGTATTAAACAAATTAGCCGCATCTTGGCCATTACTGGCAACACTATTATCTAGAAAGAGGGTATCAGGTAGACCATTTACATTTTTTTTCGATTTCAGGAAAGACCAAAAATGTTTTGAATTAAAACGAATATTGCTCTCAGTTCGTGAAATAAACAAATAATAACACTCGGTTTCCAATTTCTTGATTTTAGACCTTAAATTTGAGAACGCTATGTAATCCCTTATTTGTCCGTATATTTTCCATTTTTTATGGGTTTTATTTTTTTTATTTATATTTTTTTTAAAGGAGTGGAGTACCAAATAGGAAATTTATCATGATTTGCGTTTAATGTTTTAGTAGGAATAAGATTATCAATAATGCGGTTTAATATCTCATAAAATGTATCTACCGCTCTTTCCACACTTTCTTGTTCGAGGTGGAGGTCCCAATCTATTTTATCTAACTGAGTGTTTACAATATCATAATCAGCCGCAAAGAAACGCCGAACAATACGACGTGCGGGCTTTAAATACTTATCACTCGACCCTAAACAAGTCTTCACGCAAAAGACCGGGTGATGGTTGTCTATAGGAACCATCTCCTCGACACTAGAAACAATGCAATCGAGATTTGACAATACTAAATCCAACTGCCTATTATTCTCGTTAGGGATGTTATTAAATTGGTTCCAATCGGTAAAACACAAAAAGGCTGATAACTGATTTACCAAAATATCAGAGTTTGGGCTCTCTAATTTCAGCTTTGTGTGGTTAGAGTTGTCAGTTACCCAGGCAGCTCCAGGAATATTAAAATCGCCTAAAATTATGAAATAATCATTTGGAAAGTCGGTATGAAGATTAGATAAAAATTCAAAAAATGAAAACTGTGACTCTATTTGAAATTTACTCTGCGGAAAATAGCATGTTAATAACCTAATTTTTTTATTAATCGGTCCTTGATTAATAGGTACGTTGACCCAAGTGACATCAGCGTCAGGTAACTGTAAATTAGCACGAAAATCGCATGACTCCGCCCTAAATTTCCGATGAACGGCTATAAGCGTCCCACCTCCTCGTGTCATTCCTACTCTTTCATAGTCACGATCGGTTCGATAAACAGAATACCGGGAATCAAATAGTTCTGAGTCAAATATTCCGGGCAACAACCAGGTCGTCAATATTTTAATAATTTGTAATAATTAAAATATAACCACACGTTTTTTTCGCATTCTTGACAGGAAACGCTTTCATTTGATATCCATATCATTCGATTTCCAACAGCAAGTCCGCCATCTTGGGGAGGCCGCCATCTTGTATTTGTAATGACGTTTCTTAGCTAGTCATGAATTGTCATCAGAACTTAGAGCATGTGCAAAAGTTCATCGTAGTCGAAGGCAGGGAAGTAAGTCAAATTATGATTCCAATATTTTTTTACATACATAAATAATTAATTACAAGTGAAGCTAATAAAAGCGTGTTAAAAAAACGTGTAAAATTATAAATTGACAATCATGAAACGTCAATAACATTACTAACTATTCGAGAGCTATCAACATTTGTTTACACATTTCGATAGCGTTTGATTACCTGTTTATTTAGATATCACCAGTGTATCTAAATTAGGAATACAGGTGTTTAAGTTAATAGTTCCAGCGTGTGTCGGTGATAAAACACCGTATTCGGTAACTCGTAAAATGAGTCGTAAACAGAGTTCAGTAGTAATACGGCGGCAGTGGCTACCGAAGTCATTTTAACTTTGAGAATGATTCTTTGATTTTATGTGCCTTTCTCTTCGTCCTTATTTATTTATTTTAGTTATTTTTCATATGGAAAACCAGAGTGTAAGTAATGGCATAAAACCAATTATAGGAACGTATCTATAGCAACAGGGTATAATAGTTTTACAGGGCTTAAAAGTTATTACACGCGCAGATTTGTTATCGATGCAGTGCTTACTTATTATCAAACCAGAATCAGAAAGAGATTCAAAAGTACCTACTGTTATTTCACTTCTAGGGACACCCAATTAGCTTAACTCTCACAAAAAAGTTAACTTCGATGTCAGCTTTGTAACGACAACTAAGCATTAAATATTAACAAAAATCATTTTATATAATTTAATCCAGAAAGAATACGCGTATATGCAATAAAAAAACACGAATAAAGTGTATTTACGTAAATATTTAATGCTTAATTTGTCGTTACAAAGCTGACATCGAAGTTAACTTTTTTGTGAGAGTTTAAGCTAATTGGGTGTCCCTAGAAGTGAAAATGCCCTACACAACATTTACGAACAAAAGAGTTGTTTATAGATAATTAACCTATTCTCTGTAAGTCTCTGCACTTAAACTATGAATATAACTATGAATATATCCTAGATTGACTTATACACTGTTGTGTCAACAGTACTTTCGAATCCCATTTTAATCGCGGTTTGATAATACCACTAGTTAATGGCGAGACTTATTCGTTATTTCTTATCTAGGTACTACAATTCATTTCTCATAATAATTTAGCGCCTTTTTAGGGTTCCGTAGCCAAAATGGCAAAAACGGAACCCTTATAGATTCGTCATGTCCGTCTGTCCGTCTGTCCGTCTGTCACAGCCGATTTACTCGGAAACTATAAATTCCACAGTAACGAAATTTGGTCAGGATATGGGTTGTATGAACCGCTACAGGATTATGATACTAAATTGTAAAAAAAACCATTGGGGTGGGGGCCCTCCATACATGTAACTGAGGGATAGAAATTTTTTTTTAGTTGTATATAAGCGTGTGGGGTAATAATAGAAAGGTCTTTGAAAATGATATGAAGGTTTATAAATCTCATTTCTATTTAAGCAAATCGTTTTCAAGATATCGGCTCTTAAAGTCTGAAAAATGTGTCCCCCCCCTCTATTTTTTAAACTACGCGATATAAAATTCTAAAAAAATATATGTTATGCACATTAATAAGTTCTATCAACGATTTTTGGTTTGATTAAATTATCTCCTATAGTTTTTGAGGTAGGTTGATTTAACTGTATTTTTTTAATAATAAATTGATAACGGTACGGAACCCTTCGCGCGCGAGTCCGACTCGCAATTGGCCGGTTTTTTTACTGCCTAACTTAATTGGCTTACTACATTATATATTACAAAGGTTCAAAGCAAGAAAGGCAACTCCTCGGTTCTTCATAAAAACTCCCGAAAAATTGCGTGTCATGTCATCTTATTTTTTTCGCGTAAAAATAATTGCCTTCCCAAACTACCCCGACTGTACACAATACAATATAAGTACAGTCCGTCATATATATAAGAGCGGCAACGGTGCTCGAAAATATCTAAACAGGCACTCTAACGCCTTAACAATAGCGGCCTGTTCAGATATTTGTGACCACCTCGGCTGCTCCGATACAAATGATGGATAGCCTCCAGCGCTCCCCTCCGTCTTCAATCATTAATCAGTTCAGCGCGAGACATTATTTGTCAATATTTCTGACTCGTAAAAAGGGAATCCGTTATCTATTGTAAAATCAAAGCCAGGATCACCGGTTTACTGGTAAAGTAAATTAAACGATCGAATGTTCTTCAAATCCTTATATAATTATATATTATCACAATCTTTTGTAATCACAATGAAACTCTAGAACTCTAGAACTTTTAAATCACACTGCACATCCACAATGAAACTCTAGAACCCAATGCCGCCTGAACTTGGAGTCGGTCACCACCCTGAATTTTCTCCCCTCTTCAGCATCAGCCAAAATGGCGCGAAGACACTCAGGTAGCCGACTTCAAGTCAAACGACTAACTTTTAACCGAATACAATACAAGTACTATAATTTAAATCTTACATGTACTACTTCAAATTAAACGCTACGAATAATAAAATATTATAGTTATCTACTTAAGGTTGCCATACATATGATTTATGATCATATGTAATATATTTTAGTTTCCTACCTGTTCACTAGGGGATTCTACAAGAGTTCGTTAGATCAATTTTAAGACTATTAACATAACAAAAGCTTACAGCTTCGTCCATCCTGACAAACTATATCACGACCTCGTGAAAAAACCCCCAGTGGCAGAACGTGCCTAAACAACAAAATGCTTTAAGATTTATAAAAATATTGTTGTATAATATCCCTTAGCGCTTACTAAACAAAAATTATATTGTATTAATGCAATATTTAGCTACTACTTTTACCAATTCTTACAACCCTTCAATATCAATTAATTATTATCAACATTTTCCATTTCATTATTCCAAGTTGTATATGTATGCCATTACATTAACAATAAAATTGTAACTGTACTGAATATAATTTAACATTATAAATTGACATTAATCCAACTTTACGTTACATATACATCTATATATACATATCCATTATTATATTATCATCATCCCTCTGTGAGGAAAAAAAAAATCATCTATCCAGCATCCCTCTGTAGGAAAAAGTTAACATCCTTCCAATAGTCATTTTATAACCATAATGTTACATATACATCTATATATACATATCCATTATTACATTATATTATCATCATCCCTCTGAAAAAAAAATCATATATCCAGCATCCCTCTGAAAGAAAAAGTTAACATCCTTCCAATAGTCATTTTAGACGTTTTCAAATCATCCTTCCATCCTTTAAAACAGTTTCGTCTCATTTTACAATTGCCTAAATCTTGGATCTTTATAAACTATCTTGTGTATCATCAATTTCATCCTCTACCATATTTTCATTATAACCATCACTATCATTATTTTCATTATCACCACCACTATCATTATCATTTACATTAACATTGCTATTACTAGTATCATCTTCCTCCATCTCTTCAGAACTTGTATCTCCTTCAGATCTCTTAAAATGTAACCACGGGTGAATTTTCTCTACTGGATATATCCCTCTGTAAATCGCCTTTCCCTTACGCCTCGTAACGGGAGTGTCTTCTACCGAATATCTGTCGTTACTCATTACGTCAACTACCTTATACGGCCCCGAGCATTTTGTAATCAATTTCTTGCTCTTTCCAGGGCACAAGATTGATCGCTCTACCCTAACCAAATCTCCTTTTTTAAATTTTCGAGGACTACATCTAGTTTTATCAAACCGGTTTTTCTGTTTTTGTTGGGTCAGTTCTATATGTTTGTCAACACCAGCCCTAATCTCTTTTAGTTTAGTAGTATTATCATTTTGGTCATCGTTTATCGAGGAACGTAACTTTCCTTCTGCCATGCTCGTTAAATTGACTCCGAACAAAACTTCTGTTGGTGTACAACCTATACCCTTGTTTTTGGTATTATTTAAACCCCATTGCACCTCTAATACTTTACTATCCCAATCATGTTCGTTGCGCCCATAGTTCATTGCCGTGAGAGAGTCTAAAATAGTGCGATTATACCTCTCCACTTGGCCGTTCGCTCGTGGAGTGGCAACCGCATTCATTATGTGCTTTACCCCTATATCCTTTAAGAATTTTTCGAATTTCTTACCCGTGAAGGTAGAGTACCTGTCGGTTATCAATCTGGTGGGACAGCCGAACATAGAAAAATATTCTTTGAATGCTTTTATAGTAGTAAACGACTTTGTACTCTTAACCGCCTTCAATACGATAAACTTACTGTAAGAATCTATGATCACAAGTAAATATTTATTTTTGCGCTTACTGGCGTTGAATGGCCCCAGATGATCAGCGTGCAAGGTATGGAAGGGCTTAGCAATTTTAGGTATCGGATGCAAATAACACGATTTCTTTCCCGATGGTGTTTTGCTGTGTGCGCATTCCAAACAAGATAGGACATATTTCATTGTGAACTTATTCATTTTAGGAAACCAATAGGTTTCCTTAACTTTAACTAGAGTTTTCTCTGCAGAAAAATGTCCAATCTCGTCATGGCATGCTTTTAAAATATGCCAACGTACCCCTTTAGGCACCAACCATCTGTTGCCATTCTCAGTTATCCTGTAAACAGAGTTGTTTTTGACACAATAATTTTGCTTTATATCTATTATATCGTTACTTTTGGAGTCCTGCAATATATGTTTAATCCTCTCAATTTCAGTATCCGCAGACTGTACTGTTTTTAACCAGTTTTCAGAAATTGTGAAAACTGTTGGCAATTCTAAATCTAAATCAGCTAGCGGGGTACCGTCAGGATTACTATCAATTGGGTTTCGGCTTAAGGCGTCTACGTGACACATCCCTCGACCGGCCTTGTACTTCACCTCACAGTCAAACTCCTGAATTAAACCCCACCAACGGGCAACCCTTGGAATCATGTCTCTTTTCATAAACGTAGCGCGAAGTGAATTACAGTCCGTTACTACAGTGAAAGGCATTCCGAGAAGGTAAGGTCTAAATTTTGCTAATGATGAAACAACCGCCAAAGTTTCTAATTCGTAGGATGAGAAATACTGTTCAACAGAGGAAGTTTGGCGGCTAAAATAAGCTACTGGCTTTAAGTCACCGTTAGTTTGCTCCTGAAGCAATATACCCCCAACACCCCATTTACTAGCATCGGTGTGCAGTTCTGTTCTTAACGACGGATTGTATAACGCTAAGATGGGACGGGTAATCAGCCTCTCCCTTAATTCGTTAAAAGCCTTGTCTTGCTCAAGACCCCAGACCCAAGATACATTATTTTTAAGTAGACTCGTGAGAGGCCGTGCAACAGTCGCAAAGTTTTCTATGAATTTTCTAAAAAAACTTGCCAACCCAAGGAATTGACGTACGTTATGAACGTTCTTGGGTAACGGAAAGGACCGGACTGCATCGATCTTTTTGATGCCCGGTTTTATACCCTCGGCAGTTACTTCAAAACCAAGAAAATCGACTGAAGTTTGAAAAAAGAAACATTTACTTGGTTTTAGAGTTAGATTGAATTCTCTTAATCTCTTAAATATTAGTTCTAACTTTTCTAACCCCTCCTCAACTGTTACAGAAGGTACTAACACATCATCCATATAAGCTACCGCCGTGTTAAACCGAAGCGAACCCAAAGCCTTGTTCACAGTCCTTTGAAAGACGGCCGGTGCATTGGCCAGTCCAAAGGGCATTCTATTGAATTCCCATTGACCATCCGGCGTGACAAAAGCAGTTTTTGGTTTCGCTGCCTCTGTTAACTCTATTTGATAGTAGCCGCTGGCTAAATCTAACGTGGTGTAAAAAGAATGCCCAGACAACCTATTCATCTGATCTTCCATACATGGAATAGGGTAGTGCTGTTTAATGGTCTTCCTGTTCAATGCTCGATAGTCCACGCAAAGCCTCTTGTCACCGGTCTTCTTTCTGACCAGTAGGATTGGGCTGGCATAAGGCGAGCTAGATTCCCTAATCACTCCTGTAGTACTCAATTCGTCAACCATGCATTGTACTTCCTCTCTTTCCTTCTGCGATAGCCGATATGGCCTGTAGACTACCGGTTGATCATCACTCAAATCAATTTCCATTTTCTCCAATCCGGTACAGCCTAGCTCACTCAACGATGTCGCGAAGCAATCTCTATAAGAGTTAACTAAATCTATTAAACGCGACTTTTGATCCTCGGCAATATTACCTACATTTAACTGATCTAACTTGAACGGTTCCTGTGACTCTTTACTTTCAATTCTATTAACCTCACTAACTCCTGATGACTCTATTACTATTTCTGCCCTAGCAACTACTTCGTTTTTCTTAAACACGATTGGTTTTTTACTTAGTGGAGTCACCAGTACCTGACCCACCCCATTTGTTACGGAGTATATACCGGTTTCAATTTGATACTCTTTACCAGGCTGACCTCGGTAGTTGCCTCTAATGTATATGCTCCCCGTTAAATTAGGATCACACTCTACCTCCAACACGTCTACTCCTTTAACAGTAACATCACTAACTATTTTCAATTTGACCAACTTTTGCATATTTTCCTCTGTATTATAATTTGTAGTAAAAATCAATTCATCCCCAGTTTTAAGGATTTGAACGTGCGGTTGTTCGGTGAAAGTCTGACCAACGAGCAAGGGATACTTGAGAAGTTGGTCAGGTACAACAAGGCAATTTACATGGGCACTTACATTTTGAATTTGTATGATCGCCATACATGAACCCAGGGCATTCACAACCGCACCTCCAAATCCTGCCATATTTTTACTGACACTGTCAAATGTGCCAAACAATTGTTTAGCATCATATTCACGAACCAAGGTCAATTCACTACCCTGATCGACTAAGCATGTGGTTTTTTTCCCATTAACAAAAATTTCTTGTACGTATTTACTAGGCTTGCTATCATCCAGTGGTTGATTAATTAGTAACACGGATTTACCCTTACTTTCGTCTGGTCTAGAACGAAAACATTCTGACTCAGTATGACCAATCAATGAGCATTTCGTGCATTTCTTAATGGGCTTGGTACATTTTGACAACGGGTGACCATCTTGTTTACAATTATAGCACCGGATATTAGAGTTTGACTTATTTGGAGGACCTACTGTGGTAGTATTTGGTCTAACATCTCGATTTCTTTTATATGAATTCGTGAAATTTCTAGCAGTTCCGGTTTTAGCGTTTCGCAAATATGCTAAAAGCTTGTCAGTATCCGTAAATTGTGCCGCCTCGGCCCCAAGACGTATCGACCTATCGTCTATCCCATATAGGATACATTCAACAGCCCTCTTCCCTACTATATCACACCGGTTTAATAAGGCGACTTTTTCGTAGTAGTAATCCTCTAGTGACTCTCCAAACTTAGCCCGCTTGGCCAACATGTCCGTTAACATTTGTCCATAATTTTCTTCTGATGGAAAAGCGGATTTAAGTTTGGCTTGCCACTCGCTCCATGAAAAAAGTAGGGTTGGTAGGCCTTCGTACCATTTTTTCGCGACGCCTACCAATTTTGGCAATGCATAGTGTATTATTTGGCGCTCGGACCACTCATAAATCGTAGCACATTCGTTAACTTTAGTAAGCCAATTTGTGATAGTTTGATTTTTTGACGATGGATCAAACTCTGGTACTACGTTGACGTTTGAAAAAGTTTCTTTGTTATTTTTACGAGAAGATCCAAGATTATCTAGCAGCTTTGTAAATTGAGAGAATAACTCACGTGAATTGTCTTCCGTGTGCGAAGACCGCTGTCGTCTACGCGAAGACGCCCTGGATCTGCTTCGCCGTCGCGATGGTTCTCTGGATCGGTCATAGCGCCTCGATGGTTCCCTTGATCTCCCACAACGTCGAGACGCCCGTTGATCGCAGCCGTTGTCACGTATATTCCGGTCATTGACGTAGGAGCGGCTTCGGCTCCTGCGTAGAGGGGAACGAGGCCTTGCTGATCGAGATCGTCGACGCATCAGCCTTCGAGGTGAAGGACTCTCTAAGACGCGTCTCCGTGGAATCCGCGTCCTGCTGCGCCCACGAGCGTTGTCATGATCCGAGCTACCATCGTTTACTTCAGCTTGGGGATCGTCACCAGCTGGTATTTGAATCTCATCCTCCACATCCATCTCAAACTGTGAACAAAACAATCGGACATGATTTGCTCACAAATTTATTTAAACTTAATACAATTTATCTAATGTTATATACTTTTATTAAATTTTACCTATTTACATTTTATTTTATCTTAATTTATTTAATTTTATTGAACTCAAATCAATTAATACAATTTTATTAAATTTTATTTCATTTGATTTATTTTAAAATCATATACTTTTTTTTTATTTTATTTTTAATTATTTTATTTTTATTTGTTTTATTTTTATTTATTTTATTTTTATTTATTTTATTTTTATTTATTTTATTTTTATTTATTTTATTTTATTTTTATTTATTTCATTTTTATTTAATTTATTTTATCTTTTTATTTATTTTATTGTTAATTATCTTATTTCATTTTTATTTATTTTATATTAATTTACCAGATTTTAATTTTATTTATTTTAATTCAATCAATTTTATTTTAATTAATTTTATTTTAATTTAAAACATGTTATTTTAATTTATTTTATATTAATTTAATTTTTATTTAATTTATTTTAATTTAATTCATTTTAATTTAATTTATTATAATTTAATTTATTTTAATTTAATACATTTTATTTTCATTTATTTTAATTAAATCCATTTTATTTTATTTTCATTTTATTTTATTTTACGTTATCTATTTTCATAAAAGTGTATTCTAATTAATTATACAAAATTTTATTGATTTTTTTAATTTATTTTATTAAAGACACGTTTATTCAATCATTATAATTTAAATCGTTCTTAATTAATTGTATCTCATATTATTTTGTTGACAATAAAATAATTTTATTACAAATAATTTTTATTTAATAGAATTTAAAATACTAGGACGTATCAAAATAAAACCTATCATTATGAATTCGGGGCGTTAAATACACCGTGGTACGAAAACAATTACGCGTGCAAGCGTTAAACACTTCATAATGTACAAAACACTGGGATTCACTTTAATAAGTCATGCACAATAAATTTGACGAGAATGTATAATTTCATAAAATAGTAATATTGAAATTACGTACCTTTTAAAAGTATCACCACTTCTGACTTGTAAAATCAAAGCCAGGATCACCGGTTTACTGGTAAAGTAAATTAAACGATCGAATGTTCTTCAAATCCTTATATAATTATATATTATCACAATCTTTTGTAATCACAATGAAACTCTAGAACTCTAGAACTTTTAAATCACACTGCACATCCACAATGAAACTCTAGAACCCAATGCCGCCTGAACTTGGAGTCGGTCACCACCCTGATTTTTCTCCCCTCTTCAGCATCAGCCAAAATGGCGCGAAGACACTCAGGTAGCCGACTTCAAGTCAAACGACTAACTTTTAACCGAATACAATACAAGTACTATAATTTAAATCTTACATGTACTACTTCAAATTAAACGCTACGAATAATAAAATATTATAGTTATCTACTTAAGGTTGCCATACATATGATTTATGATCATATGTAATATATTTTAGTTTCCTACCTGTTCACTAGGGGATTCTACAAGAGTTCGTTAGATCAATTTTAAGACTATTAACATAACAAAAGCTTACACTATCATGAAGAGGGAAAGCCAAAAAGAAAAAGTAAATCTTGTCAAGATCTTTTCTCGAGGAAATTGGGGTTCGGTTTTGTTCCCATCTCGCTTCCTTATTAAGAGCCTGATCTAGCGTCTCGTTCGCTCCTGGATATAGCCTCATTAACCGTCTTTTGTTTTACAGTTGCTAATTAGGGTTGTTAAGTCAGAGAATAATGTCCCGCGATGATGGAGCCTATTTCTCAAAAGTCGCGTTATTTTTATAATTTCGGGATTTCTTGTTGCTGTGCGATTTGAGCGGCTGAGTTGTTCTTTATCAGTTTCATTTATCCTAATTTTCAGTAGACTATTTACTGAAAAAAACATGATCATAAGAATTAGGTTTTCCATAGGATATTTGATCATCATCGCATGGTCAATGTCATCTGCCATCTGTGCAGAACATTGATCATTCTCTGAGATCATAATTCTCTACACGCTAAGACTTCCGCGCTTTGACATGTTCACATGTCCCTAAAAATAAAATTTTTTTTTTTCATAAATATCTAGACAAAGTAAGTAAGTAAATAATGTTTTGAAAGAAAAGTACTCTGTTTCTCCGTTTCTCGAAATTTACCCTTGATAGGTACTTATTTGTATGCATGTAGGTACTAGTTGCAGCTTACTTAAGTACCAGTATTTCACGCATCTCAATCAGACCAACATATCAATACTGGGTATGTACCTACCAGATTCTCGGAAACTAAATCGACACTAAATGTTTATGGCCAAACAATCGTAGTAGTTAGTAGGTACTCTGAACTTCAAAAACCGTAAATTATAGTAATAATATGTAGCATCTGTCGCTGTCATTCCCATGAAGTGATAGAGATAAATGCTCGAAATCGTCGATATCAGGTAGTTCTAAGGTATTTTTTACGTGTGTAAGGTGGTTGTTAATTTTGATTCCAACATGTTTTCAGAAGGCGTGTTCAAAGGACGTGTAAAAATGAAACAAGTGCTCATAGTCATGTTTTATTGAGAAATGTCAAGTTTAACATTAGTTAAATATAAATTCAGTTGCTAGCGCTCTCTACACAACCTGCACTATCCAGTCTTCCCGCGGCCCGCGCCCTTCACCCCCTCCATATCTACATATTCATATTCATAATATCGGTTGACAACCAAGACTCACTAACCAACAAATAATAATAAATAATAATCGGTCGGTCTTTTGGATTACAGCTATTATTCTGGACTAGAGGAAAGTGAACAGACTGCTTCATTACAAGGAGTTACCATTACAAAATACCTGTGAGTATAACCCTCTTATCAGCCACTATGAGCAAATCGTCATGATTCTTGAGCTTATCTTATCCAGAAGCGTTTTTCCGAATGTCGCATGTCTATCACGACGAAACCAGCCTCCTTCTTTATCTCACAAGGGCAACACTTCAGGTACAAAGGTAAAAGATACGGATGTTTTGCAAATCCTTTGCTATCTATCTTATTTTTATGGATGTCTCGAGTGATTCTGCTGTTACTTCAGTAACCATTACAGTGACGTTTTTTGACAGATCAATTTAGATGTTCACGTAAAATATCAAGGCAAAAGACTATGCACTGCAATCTTTCATATTTACTATTTTATGGAGTGCAGTGATGATCAATATAGTATATTACGTACCTATCTATTTAAAACCCGTATTAGCTATCACATTGTCGTCTTTATAGCCAAGTATGAAATGGTATATGTATATAAATTATTTTCCTCTACGTCCTGACTAATATGACTACGACAAACAGCATACACATAATGTGCTTGCATGACGATTGTATATTTGTATACATAGGTACTACATGTTTGTCAAAGGATTCCTCATGATTGAATATGGTTAGATTAATCCAGAAGCCTGAATGCCCGCTCCAGTCGGTCACACACATAAACAATTGTTATTAAATACAGAGGCAGATTCGACCTAATCACGATAAACTTTGAATAGGTAGGTAAAGTTAATTTGCCAATGTTCGACCCTTCAGTTCCAATAAAATTACAAAATCAACGAAAAGCACTCTTACTTTATAACACCTTATTAAGTAATAAAGTTGTTCTGCTATATATTTTTAATTGCCTGAAGGATGTAAAATATAAACGTAAAATAAAATTAAAAACCTCCACCGCAGTGGGCCGCGGGCCGCTCGCTTCCCTAACCGCTCTACACTATATTATATATTAACTATAATAAATATATTACACGTTCGATCACCTGTGGTTGCACTCTTATTGCTATGTCGAGTTCATGTACAGTCGTAAACCTCTGTATCAAAATATTACAACACCCGCTATGTACACATACACCTACCCTCCCCTCGCGCTATTTACATAGTATAAATGACTAGAAATAAGTTATATTTGGCTGAGTCTTAGGCTAATATAGTGTATTTGAATAAAAAATTAACAACTATTTATAGACCTGTCTTGTAATTCGTTTAGTTGCGCGACGCGCCGGTTTGTTAAGATGCGACCACACCGCAACTTAAAAAACGGTGACTCTACGGAATCGCTGTGATGCGTTGTGAGCCATATTTTTTCAAAATAGTCCCCCCTTATTTTTTTGATTTGGAACTTTTAATTTGATTTCTACTTAGAATCGCGAGCTCTTTCGACCCTGATAGGAGAAAATTTTTGGCCCAATGATTTTTTATTCATTCGGTTACCATGTTTTCATACATTTTGTATGGCGGTAACGGAATGGAAAGCTCGAAAATGTATGTAAATTTTGGGACCTTATTTTCTTATTAGGATCGAAAGACCTTACTATTTTGAGTATACATCATATAAAAAATACCTAAGTTACATAAAAAGTGGGGTCCCCACCCCACATAAGTTTGAAAAATATGGTCTTCATATGTGCACGGTTTTTAATGCGTGCTCCTCACATCGTCGCATGAAAACGGAACCCCACGAATTCCATATGGAATCACAGTGACGAGCTGTAATTATCTTAACTTTTACCGCATTTTGTCCAAACCGATGCACAAAATATGCTGCCACAACGTGTACGCCGTAAACGTGTGCCCCATATGAAAGATTTTTGACGCAAACGTTTTATGAAATGGTTCTGTTTTACGACGCGTCACAATTCCGTGGCGTCACCGTTTTTCAAACTGCGGTGTGGTCGCACCTTTACTCGAAATGTCACCATGATCACACTTATACAATTGAACTAGTGTTCATAGCGAATTATTCTAATATAATTACGATCCAAGATTCAAGTATTACACACAATAAGTGTATTATTCTTTTAATGTACAGAAAAACAAAAATAACAAAACATTAGTATAAAAGAAGGCTCCGCCGGAGCGCTGCCAGTGGACGGACAGTCGGACACACACACGGACAGAGTTTACATCTACATACATAACTACAGAAATACACAGTATTCAATTCACTTAACACGTTTGCAATAATATTTAACAAATTATCTATCTCACTCATCCATCGTCTCCGGACACTGACGAAACATTTCAAATTGTTAAACATTTACTTGAAAAAGTTTCTAGAAATTAAAGTATATTCCGCGAAATTGCTAGTTCACCACGAATTTTTATACACAATAAACGCACTGACCAGCTCATGTTTGGAACTCATCAGTGTACAGTCACTATCACATATATCCGAGCGACCAGGGTGCTCATAAAAATCTAAACAACCATCTTATTAGATAGATGTTCAGGTATTGTTAAGCCTCATGCCCGTTCCGATATGTCTCATGACTGTACGAAACAGTTTCGTCAGCATTTCAGATTCATATGGTTCTAAGCTTTCAGCTTTCGTTTCAGCAGGCAGTAGTTTAAGGTAGGTTGGAGTAGACGTGGGAGGTGGCCGCCAGCCGAGCGCCGAGGAGTTGGTACTCCTTGCCGGAGCGCGGGCGCAGCACGCTCGCGCACTGCCGGCCCGCCCTGCAACACACGCTTACATGAGATGGTGACACTGATTAACTCCTGAGTGCGTAGCCAAGTTGCTAATCTTTATTAACGCTCAGTAGCGTATCGGGGGAGTTTAAGGTCCACTTTGGGGTCAAAACTCTTTTGGCCAAAATGGGTCTTTCTGACAGCACAGAATATGGAATGTGTAGCGAGGAAGACGAGGCAGTGAATCACTTGATGTGCATGCAATGCCCTCGCCACTCGAAGGATGAAAGTCTTCGGTCCCGATTATATGGAACCAACGGAGGTCAAAACGCTGCCGCTAAAGTTCGTCCACAAACATATTGAGTTGATAGAACAATCCCTGGGGTTGGCGAAACAGGGGTCAATTACACAAAAGATCCCAATGGGTCGAAGTGTATCCGCAAGGGCTCTACCAATAAGATAAGAAACGTATCGTAGTTTTTTCTCTTTATCACTCTTTCTTATTAGTGCGACAAACAGTTCCATTTTGTCCACGATTGAGCGTTAGCAATTAGCATCTTGGTTAAGCACCGGGCTGTTTCAATTTGTCGTGATGACTTATGCCAATTAATCATTCCCTGTCACTCACCGCATGGTAACCGGCGTCTCGCTGGAGGAATGCGAGGAGCAGATGGAGAGCGTCTCGATGTAGTCTGACATATCCGATGCGCCGCTCGACGAACTGTGCGTGTCCAATACTCCTGTTGACAAATAACTCGGTACAGTATATTGAAGGTTTTTACAGTCTCCACCGTCTTCACAGCATATCTCGGACGTCAAAGTGGAAAGCATCCAGTTGAACTTCTTAGATACCGCTGGAGCGATAAAGCCCTCAAAGATCTAGCTGCCGTGAGGGTAGCCAAATGGCGTTAAGTGGCTCAGAAGAGAGAAAGGTAGCGTTCTCACGCGTCAAAGGCTAGGATCCTCTTTGGGTTATTGTGCTACCGTACTCGTAATTAATTAGTTACAGTCCCCGCTATGAAGTATATCTACTAACAGCTGTTAGTTCAGTACACTATCTGTCCACAATTACACTTTTTTAACCGTATTGAAACGCTGCTGTCAGGATTGACTTCAAAACGACCAGGAATTGTAACTGCTCAAAAGTGAGGAACGGCGGATTTATATACGATGAGTATGACTTTTATGAATTTATATTTTCGCTATCTGATTTTGTAGAAGAAAGAGTTGCTTACTATTACGTTATGACACAGAGGCGTAACATAATCGTCAGATAAAGTTAACCGTACTTTTATATTGAACATTTTATCTGGCAGATATATTTATCCAAAGATTGTGGAAGAGGCCATAAAGTCAAAGTCAAACTATTATTTATTCAAGTAAGCTTATTAATAAGCATTTTCGAATCGTCTGACACTATCCAAAAAAAAATCTGCTACCGGTTCTAACCCTACACCACTGTCCTGAGTCACCAGTAAAAAAACCGCAAGCTAGCAAACTAAAAATAAAAGTCAAGATCAAGAGAGTCATGAGAGTCAAATGTACCTCTTAATGCCTTAAGCGACAGCAACGGAACCTCGGCTTCCGCCGAAGAGGATTTATGCGTGGGGTCAGCCGCGCCGAGTCGCGGCGCGTCGGACGAGCGCGCGCGGCGCGGCGGCGCGGTGCCGGCCGGCAGCGCAGCGCGCCGCGCCGAGCGGTAGTGTCGCCGCGCCGCCGCCGTCGTCAGCGGCAGCTCGAACTCGCCCGCGCGGCTGCTGCTACTTACACCTACACATAACGTTAAATCTTGAACACGACCAAAAGATTATGCGTTTAGGCGTTAGTAACCTACAGAAATAAAGTATGACATAAACAAAAAAAGAAACTAAGAAGTGCAACAATAAGAGAAAAAACTAGTGACCGATATTATTGCCAGAATACACCAGCTGATTTGGGGGTACTCTGGTAACATTCCCAACTTTTCTGCGCTCGGCTATCACGCACCCCGGAGATGGAAAGGATGCCAACCGACTCGATGGGAAGATAACCTGAGGCTTACAGCGGGGCATCTGTGGAGACGGGTGCCGGGCGACAGAGCACAGTAGAAGAGTTTAGAGGTGGCCTATGCCATGAGGTACTCTGAGTTGAGAGATATACTCATACTGTGACCATATTAATTGAACTAGCACTGAACTTATGATTAAATGGCTTATAAAATAAAATAAAAAACCTACAGAGAGGTAAAAGCTCACCTGAATCATTGCTGCTTGAGGAATCTCTATTGCCAGCCGCACCTGGCGCTGCCGCACGCGCCTTTGACGCCTCTGAACTATCAGCGTCAGACAGTTTGTGGCAGCCACACGGCGACGCGGCGCGCGCCCGTAGCGTTTCCACCGATGAAGAGGATCCCCGACTGCCTCCACTGCCTTCGAACTCTTTAACGTCTTCCAGAAATCGCGAAGAGTCGGCCGAACTTGACCGCTTTCGGTATTCCACCCGTGCCCGCTCAGGACGCGTGGTGACTTGTATGTCGCCGGTGCGTAACGCTGCTCTTGCGGCGGGACATAGCGCAGGGTTGCTGGCGGACTTCTCTTCACCAAGATTCCTGGCAGCGCGTGCTGGCAGCCGCAGCGTGTGGAAGGCGAACCCGCCAATAGGCGACATAGGCGTGTAGCCTGAGGGTGCTTTGATCTTGCTGGGTTCAACTCCCGGCTCCATGAGGAGATATTCTGACGTAGGCTGGCGACAAGCGCTGCATGCACAGCTTCGAGCCGGCAACCCTATTGGCCTCAAATTGGTACTGATAGCATCCAGCTCGGCCTGCGTAACGCCAGCTTTTCGTAATAATGCGCGTGCGTTCTCATAGTGTTCTAAAGATAACGCAAAGCTCAAGTTCTCGTAATTAGCAAGAGGCCCATCGTCTACTTCAACATGCTGCGCTTCGCCGCCGAGCGAAGCTTTCCGCTTCGTCTTTCGAGAAACATCTATGGTAGCGTACAGCGCTGTTCGATCACTGTTAGGCGTCACGTTTTCCTTGTTTGGAACAGACGTCTCGGTGGGTGTCGTTGCTTTTCTGCAGTAGGGCAGCTTTATCCAGCTGTGAGCCCAGTCAGTGACTCGCCGGCATGGGCAGTTCGCAGGTTCCAAACCTTCCTCTGTTTCTACCACTGTTGCCCCTCTTCGTCGCTTGCCGAACTTGAGGAGGCATCCGCAGGGTTTCTTTAAAATGATTGCGTTCGATGTTGAGCTCTTGGTTATCTTGAATAAATCCTCGTTTAGACATTCCTTGAGTCTTTTTGGAGTGTCATAATATTCACCTTCCACCTAGTAACGAAAAATACTTCATTAATTAGTACTAATGAAAATATTCTTAAAGCGTATTGCATGCATAAAAGTAAATAAAGATTTTATGAGGGGCAACACCTGTGAAGATACTAATAAGCGTTTTGGTGTTCATATTTTTTGATTAATAAAACGAATATTCTGTTAATACTCTTACACGCAAAACGACTACCAGCACTCGACACAATGCAGGTCTCTAAGTTAAATTGTCAAATGAATTAGTTACCTCGGCTGGGTGAACTTTAGGCACATCATAATTTTCATAAGGACCAACTTTCGGGTCGTCTAGCCTGCAGCTGGCATTGGGCGGCGGGGCGGGGGGACGTCCAAGCTCCAAACGGGAAGGTTCGGGTGGTCGGACAGGTTCCAGGTGCAGGGGCTTGGGCGGCCGAGGCGGGGCGTCGTTCTCTTGTAGCGCGTCCATGGTCCACGCGGGGTTAAACGTTCCCGGCGTGGCAGCTGTGGACGACCGAGACAGCGCGCCCAGCTTGGACATGCAGCTCATGCATCGTTCCAATGCGACCCCAGAAGCCCATTCGCCATGAACCGACGCCGTGTCCCCGTCGCCACCGGAGCCCCAAGGGGACCCTGCTCCTCGTGCTGTGGATGTGTCTTCCAGCCGCAAATCTGCAGGAAGCGAGCGTTCGCCCCCATTCAGTTCCGATAACCGCGTATCAGGTCGAAAAGCTTTTGTTGATTTTGGGCTTTCGGCTCCTGCATAGAAAGTTTCACATTACTAATTGAATAAATATGTAAGAAAAATCGACGATGTTTACCACTAAGCTGGAGACTATCCTCCTAATTCATAAACGCCTCCTAACTTAACAAGCCGCTAAGTATTGTTTGTCCCTTTCGGTTCTATCAGTATGTCTATCAAAGCGAAAGGGACAAACAATACTTAGCGGATTTGCTAAGTTAGGAGACGTTAATGCATTAGGGAGTATATTAGTATGTTTACCTTCAGCTCGTGTAGTTTGAGGTCGCCGTTTCGGTGATAGCCGACCCTGGGCAGCCAGCTCGAAGTCCCTGGCGAGAGCGGCGGCCTGATCCGTCGTCAGCACGAAGAGACCCTCGCCGGCGCCGCAGTGCGACCCGCCCTCGAAGCAGAACTTGCCTTCCACTACGCCATATCGCCTAAACACATTTTTGTTCTTCATTATCGATAAACAGAAATTGAATACCAATTAACGCAATAATCATAAGCATCCGAATAACCGAACAAAATCGTAATTCCAATCCAAATTTGAAACGCGTTTCTTAAAAATTTACACGTGACGATGTAACGCAAATTACTAACACAAAAATTGTAACTAGAACTGATGGACTAATAAAAAATATATATTTTTTTTTTAGACACAGATATTCACGATAGGAGATACTGCTGTGGAGATACTTTTTTTGAGATATGTTGGTGCCTCTCATCTGCAGCCGCTTCCCATTATTATCGGCACTGACCCCTTCTGGCTGCCCAGTAACGGTGCAGGCAGACCAAAAAAGCATTCGCTGTTCTATCCCCCACTCTACGAAATCAACGAATCACGTTTACGTTTACGTCCGCATGCACTTTTACGTTAGCGCGTACCACAACCAAATATCAGTAGCCGTACCATGACATTGCAAGTATCAACGTTGTGGTTTTCTCGATCCGTAAAGCAGGCCATTGCGCTTGCTCCGTCAGTACAAGTGCAATAGAATGCATTATTAATTATTACGTATCGAGTAAAACCTAACGCATCCTTTTCTTTTCACCTCATGGTTTGGTCACAAATTAAATAAATTTAATCAGGGGGTAAACGTCGGTGTTACAGTATCAATATCTGAGCAGATCTCTGTCATAGCGTTAGAGCGTATGTTGAGATATGTTTTAGCACCGTGTCCCGTCCTATATATCTGATGGCCGTACAGGTACATAGTACCGTCCGGAGCGTTCAAAAATATTTTAAACATTTATTGCCATAACTTGTTCAGATATTTTTGAGCGCTCCGGACGCTACGATAATTATAAATAATAATAATAAATATCTTGGGACATCTTACACAAATCGACCTAGTCCCACGGTAAGCTCAATTAAGGCTTGTGATGTGGGTACCAAGCGACGATATATATAATAGATAGATACATACAGATACTTAAACACATAGACAGCCATGACCAAGGAACAAATATTTGTGATAATACACAAATAATGCCCTCGCCGGGATTCGAACCCGAAACCTTCAGCTTCGTAGGCAGGGTCACTACCAACTAGGCTACGGAGGCTGACAATATCTGATGGCTGTACCTGAGATGCTGCAGCTGCCACTCGCCGAGCAGCCGCGGCGGCACGCCCGCGGTGAGCGCGCAGCGGCGCTCGTGAAGCAGCAGCCGCGCCGGGCCCGCCGGCAGCCGCTTGCCGCCCCTCGCGCCTCAGTATCAGGCTGTACCTGAGATGCTGCAGCTGCCACTCGCCGAGCAGCCGCGGCGGCACGCCCGCGGTGAGCGCGCAGCGGCGCTCGTGAAGCAGCAGCCGCGCCGGGCCCGCCGGCAGCCGCTTGCCTCCCCCCCCCGCGCCAGTATCAGGCTGTACCTGAGATGCTGCAGCTGCCACTCGCCGAGCAGCCGCGGCGGCACGCCCGCGGTGAGCGCGCAGCGACGCTCGTGAAGCAGCAGCCGCGCCGGGCCCGCCGGCAGCCGCTTGCCTCCCCCCCCCGCGCCAGTATCAGGCTGTACCTGAGATGCTGCAGCTGCCACTCGCCGAGCAGCCGCGGCGGCACGCCCGCGGTGAGCGCGCAGCGACGCTCGTGAAGCAGCAGCCGCGCCGGGCCCGCCGGCAGCCGCTTGCCTCCCCCCCCCCGCGCCAGTATCAGGCTGTACCTGAGATGCTGCAGCTGCCACTCGCCGAGCAGCCGCGGCGGCACGCCCGCGGTGAGCGCGCAGCGACGCTCGTGAAGCAGCAGCCGCGCCGGGCCCGCCGGCAGCCGCTTGCCTCCCCCCCCCCGCGCCAGTATCAGGCTGTACCTGAGATGCTGCAGCTGCCACTCGCCGAGCAGCCGCGGCGGCACGCCCGCGGTGAGCGCGCAGCGACGCTCGTGAAGCAGCAGCCGCGCCGGGCCCGCCGGCAGCCGCTTGCCCCCTCCCCCCGCGCCTGCACCCCCCGCGCCCCCCGCGCCCAGGACCACCAGGTACTGCCGCGCTTCGCCCAGGTGCAGGTTCACTTTCACCTGCACATTAAATAAATAAATAAATATCTTGGGACATCTCACACAAATCAACCTAGTCCCACGGTAAGCTCAATTAAGGCTTGTGATGTGGGTACGAGGCGACGATATAAATATGTAATAGATACATACATATAGATACTTAAATACATAGACAGCCACGACCAAGGAACAAATATTTGTGATAAACAGATACACAAAAAATGCCCTCGCCGGGATTCGAACCCGGAACCTCCAGCTTCGTAGGCAGGGTCACTACCAACTAGGCTACGGAGGCTGACGAACATTACATTTATATTTTTATTTTATTTTACTTATTTAACCACTATAATTACAGTTTCCCAATGCGACAGTGTAAAGGATATCAAGAACTTAAATATTACAGTTATGACAAGTTATTGCGCAATTAAGGTTAACAGTAACATAAGACAAATAAAGATACCTTAGTGAATTCACTCTCAGAACAATGAAATAATTCTGATCGATTGAGTGACATTTTATTTCTACAACCAATCTGGATAAGGTATAACATTAAAGCGAAACTAAACATACAATTTGTTAAATGGTTCAATCATCGAGTCAATTATATTTACATGATACCAATCATGTAAATATAAGTTGAGCCCTTATTACAATCATAATTTAACTGTGACTATTAAATAAATTAAGTAAATGACATTTAATGCTTTTGAATATAATGTGAGTAATTTTATGATTTATTGAAAGCATTCGATATCGTAAAAGACAAGCATTGGCTAACAGAATCCAAGTCAAGTTAAAGTATGAAATAATGAGCGACAAATTATCGCACCATAATATTTGAGTAATAAACTGGACAAGTACTAAATAAGTTAATCGACAATTACATGTTGAAATATGGTCATCAATCACTCTGGGAGTACCACAAGGTTCTATGTTTGGACCCAATTCTTTGCCAGGTTTATCCTAGTACAAATTAGCGACATTTTAATTTTGATGTTGTAAATTAGTAACACAGTTACTTTTGTTTTTAACCGTTCGAATTCGAAACAAACGAAGTTAATCACTATTGTTTTAATTATTACATTGAACTTTAAACTGACGAGGTGGGAGTCTTACAGACGTCGCGTATTTATTTTCGACTTTATGCACGGGGTGTAAGGTTGTCATGTTTACTCAAAACCATCTCTGTAGTTAAAGGTTGGCTTAATGAGGAGATAAAGAAGGGTGCACGAGCTCGTAACTTGAGCATGAGATAATGAACTGTTGAGGGACTGATTAGCGCTATTTGACGTTTATGAATAACGTTTTTTGACATCCGTCTCTGAAGGACCCTTCAACAGTCCTCTAACTTTTTATGAACACGGCTGTAAATTCCCAATAACTCTTTTTAATAGGCCAGAACTTACGAAGTTCTGTAATCCTACCTGCCACTGTATGAGCCGCTCCCTAGTCTCGAAGGCGAGGATGGCGACGAGGTCGCGGCAGATGAGGGCCAGCGTGTTGGAGTGCTTGTCGAGCGTGAAGCCGGCCTCCGCGCCCAGAAACTGCTGCAGCGATAGCGCCGCCTTCACGCCGCCCGCGGCGTTGTAGCGCGACCAGTTGCAGGTGCACGCAGTCTGGCAGACAACGTCAAAACTGTAATCCTACCTGCCACTGTATGAGCCGCTCCCTAGTCTCGAAGGCGAGGATGGCGACGAGGTCGCGGCAGACGAGCGCCAGCGTGTTGGAGTGCTTGTCGAGCGTGAAGCCGGCCTCCGCGCCCAGGAACTGCTGCAGCGAGAGCGCCGCCTTCACGCCTCCTGCAGCGTTGTAGCGCGACCAGTTGCAGGTGCACGCAGTCTGGCAGACAACGTCAAAACTGTAATCCTACCTGCCACTGTATGAGCCGCTCCCTAGTCTCGAAGGCGAGGATGGCGACGAGGTCGCGGCAGATGAGCGCCAGCGTGTTGGAGTGCTTGTCGAGCGTGAAGCCGGCCTCCGCGCCCAGGAACTGCTGCAGCGAGAGCGCCGCCTTCACGCCGCCCGCGGCGTTGTAGCGCGACCAGTTGCAGGTGCACGCAGTCTGGCAGACAACGTCAAAACTGTAATCCTACCTGCCACTGTATGAGCCGCTCCCTAGTCTCGAAGGCGAGGATGGCGACGAGGTCGCGGCAGACGAGCGCCAGCGTGTTGGAGTGCTTGTCGAGCGTGAAGCCGGCCTCCGCGCCCAGGAACTGCTGCAGCGAGAGCGCCGCCTTCACGCCTCCTGCAGCGTTGTAGCGCGACCAGTTGCAGGTGCACGCAGTCTGGCAGACAACGTCAAAACTGTAATCCTACCTGCCACTGTATGAGCCGCTCCCTAGTCTCGAAGGCGAGGATGGCGACGAGGTCGCGGCAGATGAGCGCCAGCGTGTTGGAGTGCTTGTCGAGCGTGAAGCCGGCCTCCGCGCCCAGGAACTGCTGCAGCGAGAGCGCCGCCTTCACGCCGCCCGCGGCGTTGTAGCGCGACCGCGCGTCGCGGTACAGCTGCAGGTGCACGCAGTCTGCCAGACAACGTCAAAACACACAGTCAAAATATTGATTTGAAAAAAAAAATCATTTTCACTTTTAGGGACACCCAATTAGCGTAAAATTAAAAAGCCTTAATTGCAGTCAGCTTCGTAACGACAATTAACGCTTTCGGTGACACTACGTCGACAGGCGGGGTGCTTGTATGGTTAACGCAGCTTAACTCTTTCACTGTCAGCGAAAGTGTTAAGTACAATATCTTCAGGAATTTAAACTTGATCGGCGTTATTTTATAATATGGCTTACAGTTACTGAAATGAAAACCAAAATGGGGTTATTATCGAAATTTGGTGCTTAATTGTCGTTACAAAGCTGACTGAAATTAAGGTTTATTAACTTCACGCTAATTGGGTGATCCAAAAAGTAAAAATGCCCAGGTACATAAATTGTGTTCTCTCATTAACTCAAAGATTAACTAGAAGAAATTCTTTAAAAGTTCGCGTTTCTACTTCCCGTATCCTATTGTATGGCCAGCCTTATAACTGTAAGTTCTAGGGATGGAGCTATACTAAGAAATGAGAGGTGAATATCACTATCTCCGTTCCTACAACTTACGTATGAACTTACAGATGAAATCTCGGCCTAAAGCTCATGTAATCTGTGTTTTATACAATAACGAGTTATACTACTACTACTACTACTACAAATGATAGACTTTTCTTTTCATTATCTATTAATCAAATTAACTATTATGCTAACTTGTACAAGTAAGCTTATCGCGACCTTTACACCGGCAAAAGCCAACAAAGATCCAGTTTGGAGTAACAGATCCAGGAATATCACGTTTTTCGAAGCTCACGGTAGGCTTTCAAACATCGTTAACATAGTAACATAGATGAAATTATTATTAATTAAACGGTTTTTATTAACTTCACCGCGTATCAACTGTCGTCGATGCTTCAAATCTTGTGATCGATTTTTCGACCACTTCTACTGCACTGAAATCAATAAAATTTGGAACTCTTATCAAGTCCCCATGACATTGCAATATTATAATATTTGTATCCTTGTATCCTCAAAGCCTGATGCTGCAGACGTACTGCTTACCTTAACCGAGAGTGTTAGACACGTGAAAATGAAAGTATAGCATGTTTGGCATAATCAAATACTAAGGAGCCTGATCTTGACTTCCAACTCCCCACTCCTGATGCTGCAGTACTGCCTACAATAACCGCAAGGTTTATCTTTTATCGATATCTTAATTTTAAAGAAGTTCTTTAGATATTAAATAGAAACATGCGAATTTAATACTAAAATCCAACTCCTCAAATCTGATACTCCAGTGTTACTGCCTGCTACAACCGCTAGGTTTAGCGATATTTAGATTTTGCAGTACTGCTTTAGATATTTGGTAGAAACATACGGATTTAATTATCATAATCATATCAGCTGAAAGACGGAGTTTCGTTTCGGACGCCGTGCTGAGCGGTCGCATCCCAAATATCCTGCCGCTCCTTTAAGGCCCAATTGTCCCACGAAGACAAAGGCACCGATACCAGATGTGCACGCAACATTTGGCTGAAGCGAAGGCAACATCGACTTTAAATTCTGCATACAACTACGCGAATAGTGTTATTTTATCCTATGTATTCAAAAGGGCCGCGCGTCCATATAATATTTTCGTGCCTCAGTGAGTGTATGCAAGTGCGTGTTAGTGCGTTTAATAACCCGCGACTCCCGCGAGCATCGTGTGTGCGCAGCCGCCTGCCTTGCGCGACCAGACGCAAGCGTAGCGGATACAGCCGCGTATAAAACCTACTCCCTCAGCAAACTTGGTGAGATCGTTTTGATTTAGATTTTTTTTGTGGTAAAACTAAGGCATAACAGGGCCTGACAAGCTCAATCTCAACCTATCGTGAATAAAATAAATAAAATGCAGCTCTTGTATAAATTTAAATATTTAATTCAATAATCTTAAATTAAAATTACGTTTAAAGTTTTAAAGTAAATATTTATGTAAGTTTACATGGTGTAGGTATTTGGTTATTTTAATAATATGTCGGATTATCATTTTCTTGAAAAGTGTCCAATCAATGTGTGTATGTACCTCTGTGTGTGTATAATGACGCTTATTGTGGATTTGGTTATTTTAATATTATGTCGGATTTTCATTTTCGTGAAAGTGTTCAATCGTACGAAAGTGCGCGTTATATGCGAATGTGATCTTGTGAAGTATCCCACTATGTAAATACATATGTGTAACGTGTACAGTCTAGTAAGTGTGCGCACATTCCCCGGTCGGACCCTGCAGTTGCCAACACACTGCTGCAACGAGTTTATAATTAAAAAAGCATACAATTCGGGGGAGATCAAGCCAATTTATTTTTTACTTTGTATAAATTACGTGCCAAAAATTACTTGAGGCAATTAATTATACATGTCGCAAATAAATGCAGCCTGAAATTAAATATGTACTACCACATTGACAAATCCCCGCACGTATGCCTGCATTTTCCCACGTTTCGCTAAGTAACGGTGAACATAAAATCACTAAAAAGTCAGATAAATTCTAATAACTATGAACAAATGGCTTAAATTGTCATCATAAAACATTTTGAATAGGTCCCGACATTTGCGAGATACAAGCCTGGCAAAGATAAAGTGGAAAAAAAACTATAAGCAATAAGCAACCCCTAGGGGATATCGTAAAAATCCACAAAACAATAGCGCCTTTGTTGACCAGATGTTTGCACAAGATTTGAGTAGGTTAAACTTCGTACTCGTTTATCAATTTTGGGAAAATGTCTAAATCTAATGTAATGTGTGTGTGCCATGCAATTATTTAGTGTTTCATTTTATAGTGACCAGTGAGTGAATTAAAGTGAGTGTGAGAATACAATATAAACGTTATAATTGTGTTGGACCCTTCGGCACGGGGCAACTAAAAAATTTTAGAAATGTATCCCTTTATTTGGGGTATAATGCAACAATACTAGTTGAACGTTATTACTAAGTGTTAGCGAATTAATGTTTCGTCGGTGCAGTGTGGGTAATCAACCTATTATTAACCAGGAGGTTGATGTTTAGATATCGACAGACTTCCAACAAGAAGGGCAGACGGTGTTAGAATGAATGCCGGCCCACTCTGGGAGAGAAATAAGGATAACCTGACTACCTGAACGTATGTTGCTACTGATGATCGAGAAAAAAACAATATTGAAGTGTACCGTAATGGCTGTGACGAGGGTCACGAGGGCTTAGCAGTGGACCGAGGATCCATAATGATGGATAATAGTCGTATTCACGATTTAGGGATGTTTCTCTAACAACATAAGAACTATATTGACAACTATAAATTAAGTGTTTATTATATATTTAAGTGTGAGTAATAGTGTTATAGTGGTGGAGTAGTTGTGGTTTTAATACAGGACAGATTACAGACAAACGCGCTTGGGAAAAGAGTCACGTGCCTGGAACAAAGAACGACAGCAGATAGTTCATCGCTACTGAAAATACTTGCATCAAAATGAAATACGATAAATAATTTATCATGTATGAAACGTAACAAGTAATTTTATGGCCGTTAGTCAGCACTAACATTCAAGAAATGTCTCGTGGTTTTATGCAACTAAAAAAAAACGATCGGAACGTGCTATTTCATTTTAACTATGGCAGTTCTATACCCGCCGGTGAGTGGATTGAGTGTGGTTGATGTGTATTATAATTTTGCATCGTAGGGTAAACTTGCCTTAATCGTACTCCTGCCTAAATCGTACCCCATCAATATCTTGTGAATTGAAACTGCTGAAGCGGCGCAAGTTTTATAAAACTGAACAACTTGGTCGGTGTGTAACATCATTCGAGAAACAACCCCACAGTGGCACTCCATCGAAAATTATTCAATAAGTTATTAATTTCGCTGTTTTCGAGTAATAGTTAAGGTCGATTCTTAAGGATTTCAATTTTGATCGCAATGAGCTATGTAAATTATAAGTATTTTGCTTAATTCTTTACTTATTTACGCTATTAATTACGAGAAATATTATCGTTAGTTTAAGAACATTTTTTTTTATACGGTAACTTTTAAATATTAGTTATCTTATGCCTAAATCGTACTCATCACTTTGTTCTAGTTCGTACCGATACGTTTTAGGAATAATCGTTTATTTGACTGTATAAGATAAACATAACCAATGGATAATACAATACTTAGTCATGTAAAGTTATAGAAATAACTCTCTGTGTATATTAACAAAGGGAATTTAAAAAAAATAAGAAATTTGGTCAGGCTCATGTTGTAGGGAGGAAACAAAATAAGAGACAATAATTTGTATACATACGCAATGAAGTCTGGATCCACTGACATTGTGCTGGAGTCGAGAAATATTCTCGTAATGTTATTTTTGACAATGCCATGAAATTATGCAGTCCGACAACAATTATGGATTGAAAAAAAATCGTCAAAATGTTAGTTTTCAATCTGAAATAAGCAAGCAAGAAAGTCAACAATATCATATGATTAGTGGCTAAATAAATATTACTAATATACCTGAATATCATTGGCTATAATAATGAGACTATAAATAATTATATAATCTTAATTTTCATACTAAGTTACGCCGGTACGAAATAGGGATACAGAGGTACGATTTTGGAATACATAGTCTTAAATCGTACTTTTTCCACTTTTTTTTAAATTGTGTTTATCTCAGAATATATTGAAGTTCAAAATTAATTGGTTATTTTAGTCGATTAGAAAATAAATAAAGATTCTTTTGATATCATAAACATATTAATTTCTTATGTATATATCCTGATATTTAGCACTTTCTCTTAAGGGGTACGAATTAGGCAAGTTTCCCCTACATACTTATATCTTATTTAGTAGTTGTACAGTCATTTGTGGTCTAGTAATATTTAATGTGTTAACTAGCTATCTAAAGTGATATCTTACATTTTGTGGTGAAACTTCTGTACCTATTGTGATAAAATCGGGACATTGCGTCGGAAATTGTCGAAGAAATTAAAACTATCGAAATGAAGTTTATGAAAAGAATGAAAGAAAGTTAATCAAAATCATCATTCACACCATAATATCTTCACTAGATGCTTTGACTACCTACTACGAATCCTGCGCTGCGCGTGTGAAGCGTCCTAGTTTGTCGATGTCAAAATCGAACGTTGCAAAATGTCCAATAACCAACTATACCAGGAAATCAAATTCAAGAAGGAAGTGGATACCATCTACAAACTACTGGAGACTGACACCGAATCTGGGCCAGACGACGAGAGCAAGGAACCACAGATAGGATCGGACCACTGGAATAGCTAACCAACGAAAATCTAAGCCAAAGAAAATAAAGAAAACGCAGTCACTATCCCTCTTGTATCTATCGACACACACGTATATATCTATCTTCCTTCAACACTGGGCACGATGCAAGTATTCGGTCTGGTTCTCTCTCCCGTCAACTCCTATCCTTGACTGCACAAGCCCTACACTCCCAACCTGTACTTTTTGGCCCACCGGTAGCTCGGGCAGGAGCGTCAGTTGAGCGCACCGAGGCGGCAGATGTCGGGGAGAAATGCGAGAAAGCTTGAATACACGTCCCATTTCGGACGGGATAAGTCCGGACGAAGGACGTTAAACCACATCGCGTCTAAACGCCTCTGACCGACTGACCTAAACCGTACTGGTACGTGCATTTGAGCAACTTTGCCAAATTCTCCGACCCTCCCTCCTTTGTGCGATCAGCGCCTCTGAGTCCTTGCAGCTGAACGGCTGGCTGGTGGCGCCAGTTAACGCTAAAAATAACGCTAACGCATAATCATATAAGCTGAAAGACGTTCACTGGTGAATATAGGCCCCCCCAAAGATTGCCATAAGGACCGGCCCTGTGCCACCCGCATCCAGCGACCTTCACCAGGTCACGAGTCCACCTTGTGGGGGCCCACGCTGTGCCTTCCGGTACGTGACCGCCACTCGAGAACCTTATCGCCCCAACGGCCATCGGTTCCACGCAATCCGTGCGCGACGAGCCCCGCCCACTTCAGTTTAGCGATTCGAAGAGCTATATCGGTTACTTTGGGTCTGCTGCGGATGGTCTCTTTTGTAATCCGATCTCGCAGAGAGACTCTTAGCATAGGCCTCTCCATTGAACTTTGGGTGACTTTGAGCCTTCTTATGAGGCCCATTATAAGCGACCACGGTTTAGTACCGTATGTCATTGCTGCGGCCCTCCGGCTGATAGACTCATAGGGTGACAGCGTGAGTGATTCGCATAGAGCGAGCCGTCGCGCCTGCGTCCCTCCGGCTGATAGACTGACAGCGTGAGTGATTCGCGCAGGGCGAGCCGTCGGACCTGCGGCCCTCCAGCTGATAGAGTGACAGCGTAAGTGAATCGCGTAGGGTGAGCCGTCGGGCCTGCGGCCCTCCATCTGATAGAGTGACAGCGTGAGTGGATCGTATAGGGAGAGCCGTCGGGCCTGCGGCCCTCCATCTGATAGAGTGAAAGCGTGAGTGGATCGTATAGGGAGAGCCGTCGGGCCTGCGGCCCTCCAGCTGATAGAGTAACAGTGTGAGTGGTTCGCGAAGGGCGAGCCGTCGGGCCTACGGCCCTCCAGCTGATAGAGTGACAGTGTGAGTGGTTCGCGAAGGGCGGGCCGTCGGGCCTGCGGCCCTCTAGCTGATAAAGTGACAGCGTGAGTGGTTCGCGAAGGGCGGGCCGTCAGGCATGCGGCCCTCCAGCTGATAGAGTGACAGCGTGAGTGGTTCACGTAGGGCGAGCCGTTGGGCCTGCGGCCCTCAAGCTGATAGAGTGACAGCGTGAGTGAATCGCGTAGGGCGAGCCGTCGGGCCTGCGGCCCTCCAGCTGATAAAGTGACAGCGTGAGTGGATCGTATAGGGAGAGCCGTCGGGCCTGCGGCCCTCCAGCTGATAGAGTGACAGCGTGAGTAAATCGCGAAGGGCGAGCCATCGGGCCTGCGGCCCTCCAGCTGATAGAGTGACAGCGTGAGTGGTTCGCGTAGGGCGAGCCGTCGGGCCTTCGGCCCTACAGCTAATAGAGTGACAGCGTGAGTGGTTTACGTAGGGCGAGCCGTCGGGCCTGCGGCCCTCTAGCTGATAGAGTGACAGCGTGAGTGGTTCACGTAGGGCGAGCCGTCGGGCCTGCGGCCTTCCAGCTGATAGAGTGACAGCGTGAGTGGTTCGCGTAGGGCGAGCCGTCGGGCCTGCGGCCCTCCAGCTGATAGAGTGACAGCTTGAGTGGTTTGCGAAGGGCGGGCCATCGGGCCTGCGGCCCTTCAGCTGATAGAGTGACAACGTGAGTGGTTCACGTAGGGCGAGCCGTCGGGCCTGCGGCCCTCCAGCTGATAGAGTGACAGCGTGAGTGGTTCGCGTAGGGCGAGCCGTCGGGCCTGCGGCCCTCCAGCTGATAGAGTGACAGCGTGAGTGAATCGCGTAGGGCCAGTTGTCGGGCCTACGGCACTCCAGTTGATAGGCTGACAGCGCAGGTGGTTTGCGTAGGACGTACACTCGGACCTGCGGTCCTCCAGTTGATATACAGAGAGTGTGAGTCTCTCGGATTCACGTCATGCGTGCCATAGTGCCGTCGGGCCTATGGCCCTCCGGTTGATAGATTGCATGGATTGACCCTTTAGGCCCTCGGTTCGCGTCGGACTTTCCGTCAGACCTGCGGTCCTCCGGTTGGTCGACTCAGAGAATGAGTTTATATTTTATAGTCTCGAAATTCGACTTGTATAAAAATTTAAACTTGAAATTCTCAATAAACCAAATTGATTGATATATTCCTACTTATTGTATGAATATCACCGTTACACATAAAATAATGTCCATTACGTTTACATATGTGTCGTGATCCGTGATGAAAGCGCGAGAGTATAAACGCTACTTAGAATGCATAATTATATTACATATTACAAACAACATCGGTATAGTATCGGAAATTAACTTAACAATTGCACTAAAAACTTGAAAATAAAATAAGTAAAAAAAGTTTTAAGTTATACGGTTTTTATTGCACCAAAAACTAGAAAATAAAAATTTGTTATAACTAACCGTAGATGCAACTTTCTGTAGATTACTCACGTGAAACTATTATCACTGTAGTTTTCCCATGTCGGATGCTGAAAGCCACGTTTAGCCTCTATGTCAGTGGATTAAGCGTTACCTAATCGGAAACTTTTACTAAACTAAAATAAAAACGTGGGGCGTTATTATGAAGAAAGAAACATACAAGTTCAAAATATGTAATTGTAGCTTTAATTTTGCAATTAATCATTCATCTGTTCCATCACTTTCACAGAGGTAAATAGCTTTTATCAAGGCCAGAACAAAACTTATTACACTAATTGCTGTCTTGATTTATATGTGTGTTCTTAAATAACTATAGTGACTTAATCACAATTGCGTACGCCCCACGTTTTTATTTCAGTTTGGTAAAAGTTTCCGATTAGGTAACGCTTAATCCACTGACATAGAGGCTAAACGTGGCTTTCAGCATCCGACTTGGGAAAACTACAGTGATAATAGTTTCACGTGAGTAATCTACAGAAAGTTGCATCTACGGTTAGTTATAACAAATTTTTATTTTCTAGTTTTTGGTGCAATAAAAACCGTATAACTTAAACCTTTTTTTACTTATTTTATATGGTATATGATATGATACAGTATCATCATAATTTAGAGATACAAAAGAAAATATAACTGTAAATAAGTAAACGCTAGTGTATCAAATAAAAGTAATAAAACAGTGCTAAACTAATTTTACGCTACTTTGCTCCACTATTTAAATGGACCCCAGTTAGAGCATAGCCAATGGACTTTTAAACAAGGTGTCACTTGATAATAATTGCTCATTTCAATTTGTCAATGTGTTCAACGAGGATGAAATAACTTCTGAAAGGGGTTGAATTCTGATGTTTTGATATTTTTATATTTGTGCAATTTAGTGATTCTTTTCTGTATTCTTTCTAAAATCGTCGTTATCATCTTTGAGATCAGGTCTTCTAAATTTGTGTTTACGAGATTAATTTTATAAGTTAGCAGTAAGCAACACACCGAATAGTTGCTAGTTTTATTTTACGTACAATCCCTTATACCTAAAAAAATACACCGAAATGCAAGTAAAATTGGCAAATGGGTCATTTGCAGTAAATGTGTACCTTTTAATTTTTATATGCGATCATGGACTGTAATACATACACCATTTTACTCGGCATCGTGCGTACATTTCTGTAACGATTGTGAGATTTTTTTATCAGTTCCGTTACATTTCGTTTCGTACATTTAGTATGGGAGTAACTAAACTTAGTAATCTCAGTTTACATACTTATTTTCGTGACATTAGAGACATATATACAATACCAAAACGTAACGAGAAAGACCATAGTTTATAATAAAAGTCATATACTGTGGGCCTTATTTTGTTAGAAATATTTTCTTCAGCTTCACTTCACCTGTTCTGAAACCCTTTCAACCCTGTGATAAATATGCCGTCGACAAGTTATTATGTACAATGTTTTGTAACATTTTTTGTTGCACCCCTCGGCTCCATAAAAGCTGAGAGCGAATGTACTGTAAGAATTTTTATTACACTTTAGGGTGCAGCGAACAATGGGGAACGCAGATTCCAAAAAAATCGCTTCAAATCCGATGGCGCCGGGTGCTTTATCGAGGAGAAAATATCTCGAAGAGCTTCTTTGATAAATTACATGGAAGGAAGTAGTCTCGCCGACCTTTTATGTATATGGTTGACCATACTCTTTGTATTTATTGATTTTTAGTTTGACTTGACTTGCAGTTATTCTGATTAGAAAAAAGTAGGAGAAAAAAAATGTCGGAATTAAATCTATATTGTTGAGTTTTATGCGCGACCGGTTGAGTATAGGTACTCAAACATAAAATATTTTCGACGGTTTTTGCCTATATTGTTTCACTCTCTCTTATTTATTCTGTGTTTGCTGTTTCAAATATGAAAATGACAAATGTCTCAAATACAAACACGTTATTAATACATTAATTCGTTGTAAAATATTAACTTTCGTTATGAGTAATTAATTACTACTCCTACCACTGTGCTGTCTTATTGTGTCTGTCCTATTGAAAAATATAAATGCGCTCTCAAATATTATACGAAATAATAAACTGCATGTCGCAATCAATTCGTCATGCAACATGTTTTAATTCTGTCTGAATATTTTAGTTCAAAAATAATTTACAGATCGGATGTAACGCCAATTTATTCACGAGCGCAGAATTATTGCCAATCATGCTTAATTTTGGTATTTTTCGTTGTTTATTTTTCATGCGTAAAATGAAGAAAATATAATAATTATGGTATTTCAGAATAAAACGTACTAGTGGCTGCAGAATTATGTATCGAATTCATAATGCGTGAATTCAACAATAAAGTAAGTACGCCTTTTTGTGTGCAACACACACGTTCTTTTACATATGAGGAGTGTCTCTTTAAATGGGCTTATTTTCACTTTGTCGATAGAGATAATATTTCTTATGAAAACCTTGTTACCAGAGTGGAAATGAGTCCTTTTGAAAATACACTCGTAAAATTATTAATTGTAATGACATGAAAAATACAAAGCAATTATTCATAATTACATTAATCTTATTAGGTATTAAAACCGACAATAGATATTGGCTATATGACTTCACAATAAAATTAATAAGTAAACTTTAAAATAAAAAATATTCATGGTACATTTCCCTACACGATGAATAAGTCACAACCTAATAGATAGTTACCGTTGTTTGCTTCTCCTGACGAAGTATTCTTTCTGCCAGGATATTTCGTTCTACGCATCTGTGTCTGTGATCACGAATATTCACAGCACTTGTTTCAATAAATAAAATTACGGATAGAGATATTACGGTGGTCTAACTTTACAAAATAAATTATAGGTACTATAAGGAGATTTTTGTTTTTCTAGTTGATATCACGAAATAGAATTGATAGGTATACGACAATGTACAAATCGAATAGATATCTCTTGTACGGTTTACTACATTCAATCATTTGTTAACGATCCGATTTTATTGCAATCCAAGTGGGTGGCTCCGTCAGTCACAGTAATTCTCGCTGCACTCGAGTGTGGTGCGCACTTTACAATGTTTGTTCGTTTTATTGCTCCGTAAACTACTTCCGCTACAAAGTCGTACTTTTGTGAGAGCTACATGGCTTAATCACTGAAGCATCGTAATAAAATCACAAATATTGGAAATAAAACTAAATTTTATGAGCTCGTTAAATTTAAAGGATTCTAAAGCAACAAAATAAGCTTAAATACAAATAAGTGCCGACGCCGGCGCCGAGACTAATCGTGAGACACAGCTTTACAGACACATTCTTTAAATACTTAAAGTTTTGTCTCAAGTCCAGGATCTTTACGACTTAGACATAAGGTTCAATCTCGCGCGCGCGGGGGACACGATTAATGAATTTGTGAGGGTTCGCGAGTTGAAGTTCGAAGCGGAGGTCAAGAGTGCGACGTGAGGGGGGGGATCGTTGCCATTCCGTTTTAAGTATTTTATAGACTAAACTTTAACTTTTAAATGCTTTAACGAATATTGCGATAAAACAATAATGTGAATGCATAGAGATTTTAAATAAAAATGTTCCAACGCGCTACAAGTTTTATGTACCTATGTCAATCTCATTTCTTTTTGCTACTTTTTAAATCTCCAGTGTAGTATTTGATGTAGAAATGCGTATCCAATTCATGAATTGGATGAACAAAGTGGATGAATAACTAATAATCGTAACAGAACTTATTACTAAATATCTTTGGACATCTTACACAAATCAACCTAGTCCCACGGTAAGCTCAATTAAGGCTTGTGATGTGGGTAATAGGCGACGATATATATAATAGATAGATACATATAGATACTTAAATACATACACAACCATGACCAAGGAACAAATATTTGTGATAAATAAATATACAAATAATGCCCTCGCCGGGATTCGAACCCGGAACCTCCAGCTTCGTAGGCAGGGTCACTACCAACTAGGGCTCTCGGTCGTGTCCGGGTTTCGTGTACCCGTTTCCGTGTACCCGTTTCTTTGCTACCGGGAAACGGGTTTCTTACCCGTTGGGAACGTTTAATTAGGAACCGTGTAATTAAGACACGGATACCCGAGTACCTGTGTCTGATGTGTGGCAATCTAAAATATAGGTACGATTTTATATTTGGATAAAGTATTGAACCGCATTTAACCTGTAACAAAGAAAATTTCTAGCTGCGTAATTCGTAAAAAACTGCGAATTTTCCGGTAGGTATTGTTTTGTTTCAGACTTTTTACTAATAAAAATATAGGTTTTTCGAATATTCAATTGTAATGGATCCGCAAGACTCAAGCTTGGAAAAGTTTCTAAGTGGATCCGCGGACCCGCGCTTGGAAACGTTTCTAAGTTGGAAACGTTTCTTGGCGTTTCGTGTCGTTCGGGTTCTTAGTACCGCCGGTGCTAAGGATTCGTGTACACGTGTCCGCGGGTAACACGGATACCGGTAGCCCTACTACCAACTAGGCTACGGAGGCTGACAAAATTACTAAACTATTTTTTTCATGTATGTGATGAAGGAGAGAAGAATAAAAGTATTGGTTTTATAACTGCATAACTGGCTTTATTTACTCGTATCCCGATTTAAGTACAGGTACAATAATTAATCAGTAAGTGAGGAGGATAGATGTTCTCTGATCTCATGTTACTGTCAATATCTGTGAATACGTGTGGCAATATAATTATCTCGTATTATAACATCGAAAAAGCCTCTATTGTAATAATATAAAAGAACGCGACTTTCTCGTCATAACTCCGACATTTAAAAATACGGTAAAATTCTACAAATTGCAATATTTTACACGAATATGATTTGTACATTTTTTAAATATCTAATTAAACAGTTAATTGAAAAAACGCAGAAGGGCCGAAATATTGACTGCTCGATAAGTTTAATTTACATGATAAATAAATACCCCGTTTTAAATCATACTAATAAGTAATTGAGAGAAAATCACATTGCAAATTTGCCATTTCATCTATGTAAAGCTATGATATTGCAACAATGCTACTCGAAAAATATCCCTGCATTAAATTTTACGTCCAACAAAACTATTGTAGGAATTCTGCTCTTATTAGGGTTCCCTCCGTCGACACAAAGTGCAGCGACAATTCCGGGAGTGCGCATTAAAGGGTCCCCCGGACCCCCGCCGACCCCCGCCGACCCCCGTGGACCCCTGCCGACCCCCGCTGCACTCGCTGCACCCGCTGCAACTCCCTTATTGTTTCCGTCGCCTCGCTAACCCAGTTCCCCATTTCTTTGAAGTTATAACTATCTTGAAGCATTTGGATCAAATGTGATATTACAAAAGTTATACACGCGTCGCGTCGTCTTGCTTTTATGTTGCAAATTAATCACGTAATGTTTTCAAATTAACTATCTAAAATGTATATGGTCCGTGAATTCGTCTATTAGATACGGTACGCACATTTACAACAAAAAGCTATCCATCTAATATTCAATAAAGAACATTTCCATTACAAAATCCTTCAGGATATTTTACTCAAGACATATTATATATTAATTTGATCCTTTGTTCATGTTTCTTTCTTTTAAAGCTAACTATGTATGTACAATTTTATTAAATTAAATTGTATTTAAATTAAAACACGCTTGGCCGTATGGCGACGGCAGTAAGAATACATTTTTCACCACGACCCGCGGGTGTCGTAACAGTCGACTAAGGGATTGAAGTGTCACTCATCATCTTTGATAGGAGATTGATGATGGGCAGCAGCTTCATCATAGTCGATGCATTATTGCAATCGCAGGCACGCTTACCCAGCGTGGCGATTATGGGCATTTGCCTCTTGTTGCATCTATACGCATAGTTAATAGGAGAGGCTTACATCCAGCAGTGGACTATCACAGGCTGATCATGTGATGTGATGCGACCTTTTGATTGTATTCAAGAAATAATATTTGCCTAAGCCCTATGTTTATATTTGATAAGCTGATAATGTGTAATGTGAAGACACGCTATATTGCATTGTATACGATAAGTATTCGTGTAGCATACATTCTACGAACACACATTTCAAAATAACACACTCGATATTTTGATAGGCAACACGCTATAGTATTAGAATGTGTACGGCTGTATGTATGAGTTTGCGTGTTTCATATGACAGGTGAGTACGTTGAGCAAATGTTTACGCGGCATTCCTATATTTACAAATAACCCTCCCGATTTCCATACTCGTAAAACATCGCAGTCTTCTCGTTATCGCCGCATTCCACCGACAGCTTCATCATCTCCCCTCTTATCTGCCCCCCCCCCGTGCACGCGCCCCTACCCCCGCCATATTCGTCACATAATCGGGACATTCGGGACGCGTCCGCGAATCAATTGGCCACATGTTCAGTGCGACGCAATTATGTTTAATGACTTTTGTATTCTGAAACCGATTTGTACGGGTCCGTGGCGTCATTTCTAATATCGAAGTTTCGACTGTTCGAGGGGAATGCATTTTGATATTTCAACGATGAAATGTCAAGTTGAATAAATAGAAATGGGTCGCATAATTTTTGTCATTAGCTATTTGATAGACCATTAACTGTATGCAAAACTTATACAAATAAAATATTAAGAAGGTGCGATACTATAAAATTATATTTAAATAGCAAAATTGCCAAAAAATATTGTAATATTCCGCAAAATTTTACAGTGTAACAGCACTTATTCACATTAGCAAAAAAAATGAATCTCGCATTAATTACTTGAATGAATCATAGCTTTGCGAAATACCACAAAATATCTATTTTCAATTTTGCTTCCTGATACACTGTCAGAGTACATAGGTTGAGCATATACTTGAGGATGTGAGTTGTCGTCATAATGTAAAGTCGTTTTTGTCACAAAATGCTTGGTTGCTCGCTGCCAAAAACAAAATGGAAAACTGCTTATTTTTCGTGGTTCGCGCGATGTGTCGCGTCGCGCCGCGTCAGCTGACACGCCATTATATTTAATGACGTTGTTCTAAACCGATTTGTCTCACTCCACTCCGGCGCAGTTCGAGATTCGATCTCGTGATTAGTAACGTGCCGTTAAACACATCCAGTGCACTACAGAATAAATAATGGTACCTATATAACATTTTTAATTTTATTACATTGTTAGTCGTGACTAATATATTTATTCCGTTACTAATCGATGATTTGTTGAAATACAAAATTGTGATGTGATCTAATGCTTTCGCAACGCTTTAACCGGTTAAAACTCCAAATACCTACGTCGTCTGCGTAACCACGATCACTCTAACAAGAGTGTTCGACTGAGAAGAACCTATTTGAACCCCATAAGATTGTAACATGCTGATCGTTTGTAACAAAAATGATCACAATTTCACCAACGGATTTGTGCATATTTAAATATCTTCCATATACTACACATCAATAAATAAAATACTCAACCAATTCACAAAATGTCGGAGAGCCAAAACTTTTTCAGATTGCTCTTGAATGACGCTACAGACTGGGATTGTCTGAGGGACAATGGAAGCCCATTCCACAATTTCAAAGCACGCACCAAAAAAGATCTACAGTAAGTACGCTACTTATTACACGGCAAAGCAAGAGTAAGGTTAGCACTCGAACGCAAGTCAGCTAAATAAACAAATCCCTCCATTTAGTACTTGTTGCTCATTATTATAATTCTTAAGTACTGTAGTAAATCAAACTGACTAAACCCTCTTTAAGCTAATTCTCTCCGTCAGGACTGCACAGGTTCACTGCATCGCAAGTTCCTAGAATTGCCCGCGAGTACTGCCGACTGCAGCTGCAAGCGTCGTGTCTCGAATATCATTCCTCCAGAAATCAATCTCCCGTCCCGTGTTATCGATTCCCGCCTATCTTCCGTGCCACACTGTATCTACCTTATTTATATTGAAGAAGCTGTCTTTACTTCATTCGCTATTCGTAAGAAACATTCACAAAAGGGAACGAGGGTCCGTCAGAAGTTGTTATGAAATTATATCCTTTACCTCTCCGCAAATAAACAAGTTATGTTTAAATAAATAAACGTATAATCCTAATGGCATTCGTGGGGTTGGGGTGGGATCGATCGCAGCGAGCCCTCGGGCCGGGGGTCAAGTTCAGACCTCGAGCACATACGGGGATTGACAGATCTGATGATAAGGTTTAATTGAAATCATTTGACTCCATTGTTGGGCTTTGGCAAATTGCATGGCGCTATAAGTAGGTGTACGACCGACTTTAAAATGCGAAACGACTTTGATCCTTGTGCTTTTGACATACGATCTCATAAATTATATATTTTATTAGTGTTATGCTGATGTCTCATTTCAATTGTAATTATCTTCATAATAAATTCCAGATAAACCGTAAACGAATTAGTGTTTTGGGTTAATTGGATCAAAAGGATTCTATGGTGCTTTTAATTTACAATAGAATGCTCGTCTAATCTTGCACTGTAAGTGAAGCGATTGAAAAAGTGAACGTTATAGTGAGCATTTAGTTGTTACTTCTTATGAATTTTGGAGACTTCAATATTCTGTTTCTGTAGATTATGATATTTAAAAATATGTAATAATATAGTATTTAATACTTGCAAACTTTAGATTTTGTTCACAAAATACGTCTAGGTAAGTACATTAGGTAATGTTCCTAATTTTATTTATTACCTTTTAGTTTTTGAGTTAAATATCTGTAGACTAGACACACAGGTATATCACAACTATAAAGAATCTGTTTTACCAATTTGGCCTACGGGACCTAACAATATATTGTTTTATAAATTTACATAAACAGGATGTCCTCGGAGATTTTTATATTTTTTTACTGATGATTTAACAGAAATGATAAAAAAGTCTGTTTTTACCCGAGACCCGGGGAATTCAGTTGCTAGTTATAGTTAGTGGAGTTAAAAAAATGTAAAACTTATCACGTCTCCCTGTATTTATGTTGAAAATGAAACATGCGATAAAGTGAACTAGTACGATGAAGCGGACATTGAGCACAAAGGCTGATCGGCGCTAAATGTCGGCGGCGGCGGTCTAATTACCGGCCGCTCGGCGCTCGCTCCGTCACCGCTTCTTTCATCAACAGGTACCAACATGTCACCTTCACCACAATTCTAACTACCAAAATGTTGGTTTGCCTTGATAATACCGAGTTTGATATTACCTACTAACTATCCACCGGCGGCCGTAATGTGGTTGTGCTCTTTAAATTCACCTACATATCACATTCTCACACGCTACGTAGCGTATCACCGCATCGCGTAGATATGATTGGTTAAAATGATAGCTTTATGTGATTGGTGTTGGTGGATATAATGTATTTGTAGTTCACATCGTCTGTCCACTCCCTAACTGAATCGCCCACAATCACCACTCTGGGTAGGCAGCTGGCAGTCGCAGTAGCGTTTACTTTGATGATGGTGCTACCCATCACCAATCTTCTATAAACGAATCGGCGATACTTTAATCCCTTAGTCGACTTTTACAACACACACAGAAAGAGTTGTAGTTTGTTAGAAATGTATAATTACATAAAGATACACAATTCAAGCTAGTGTTCCCGTAATCACGGCTATTTCTGCATTACGAACATGTATAAAACCAGATACTGATAAATATCGATGATTTATGCCGTAACATTTTGACATTAGTAATAAATTCGTGCTCCTATATTTTTGGGCGCCTTGTTTCTATAAGCCAGTACGAGTATACACGCTTTAACAATACCTATAAGGAATATAGTATATAGTTGTATCGTTTTGATATGGAAACGGAGTAGCCATTGTTCTTCGTAATTGCGGAAATAAAGCCATACATTGGACAAGGAAGTTCTACCAATTGATATATTTTCCGTGGATATACCTACCTAAATATGTCGAAATGTATCGTACGGCGGTTTTGGCTTTTCCCACTATTACGCAGCAGAGTTTAAATTTTAAACTCTGCTGCATTATGCTAAATAATTATTATGGTATATGGGTAAACATTTTTTTCGTTGTCTTGTTTCATACCACTCTGTCACGCTTGTGGTTGCTGTTTCCACTCAGTAAATAAAAAAAAGGCGGTGCACTTGTATTTCGTTTTCACGTTACATTTTAATCCATACATCAGAAATTGAAAACAAAACATCATCTCATACAAAAATCACCACTGCGTCACGTTTTTTAGGGAAACAAAATATGACAACGAAAATCATTTTGACCCATATGCCTAACAAATAGACCTGGCCTGCTACCGCGAACACCGAAGTTCGCAAATTTCGGGCCTGATCCCACGATAAGGTCTTCGTCGGAATTCGAACCAAGGACAGAGGCAGAGTCTAAAGATTGAGCTACGGAGGTTGCAAACGCAGCAAATTTGATACTCGTCGCATAACTCAGAGGCAGAAAGAAAATTCCCAGGATGATAGCAGCTATTATGACAATTCGGACATTTAGGTACGACAAGTAGCTTTTGCAAAGTTTTCAAGGTTTTGCTGATGACGCTTATAAAAAGCCAGTCTTTATACGTAACGTTAAAGTTAGCGTTTACTTACGTAAAGTATTCCGTCACGCTCGCAGTACAACAGTGTGTGAGTGATAGACTGCTTTACGTATCGAGTAAATCTCTATAATCTAAACTCTACTCTACAACTCATGGCACGGCTATAGATATACCTACCAAATCTAGAATCTTAGTGGAATCAGAATGTCAAAGTCAAAGTCAAAGTATTTACTTGCTAAGAATCATGGTCAGGTACAGTTGGTCAACATAAAGCAATTTAAAGTTCAACATAATTCACCATAATAGTGGCATGCAAATTAAAATATGTACATAATTATATGGATCGGTTAAATTAGAATCAAAAGAAATTATCCCTAACTAACCGCCTTTATACCCAAAGGTAGCTAGGTGTCTGTATCAAAGTAGATATGTATTTATTTGGTATGTAGACGTGGTTTCCGCTCGAGCGCATTTCCTGTGGCCCTACCACGAGTTGGCGAGTAATGTCCAATCCTATGCATCCAATCCTATCATCAAGAGTGACAGACTGCTTTACGTATCGATTAAACCCTAACGTAAACGTCACTTGGCAACTGGTACGGCTACAGATATACCTAATCTAGAATCTTATACGAATTAGAATGTATGTAGAATAACTGTTAAATACAATACGAGTACAATATATGAAGGGTCTACGGAAAAAACATGTCCAGTGCTTAAAAAAATCAGGACAAATTCACACCTTATTCTGTTAAAAGTAAGGTGGTTTTTCCTTCAGTACCTAATTTGAATTGACTAGACATGTTCTTTCCGTGGACCCTTCATATACTTATGTATAGTCAAAGTCAAACTATTCTTTATTCAAGTAAGCTTATAAATAAGCACTTTCGAATCGTCTGACATTATCAAGAGAGAGAAAAAAAATCTACTATATTTAGATTGTTTCATATAAATGAAGTATATTGGTTTTGTAGTCTATTTAAGGAAACTGTAATTTCTCTGTACTTTAATCAGTTTGTATAATAAACACTGTTTGTTTCTAAAGTGTTGTCGCCGTGTGGTGACGGCAGTAAGAATACATTTGTCACCACCCCAACTCCTCCTGCGGGTGTCGTAAGAGTCGACTAAGGGATTGAAGTGTCACTGACCATTCTACAAGATTGATGACGGGCAGCAGCGTCATCCTTGTGGACACATTACTGCGATCGCCAATCCGCTTGCCCAGCGTGGCGATTATGGGTATTTACCTCCTAATGCGTCTATAGCATAGTTAATAGGAGAGGCCTACGTCCAGCAGTGGACTAACATAGGCTGATGATAATGATGTTTCTAAAGAAAGAAAAAACCAAAAAATAGAATCACTTATATTGAGGATATTCAAAACGAAATAATCCCAACATAACCGTCTTTATACAAAGGTAGTGTCAAAGCAGAGATGTATTTATTTGGTATGTAGCCGCGGTTTCCGCTCGAGCGATATCCTGACGTTTGGAATAGACGAGGACCGGCGCCGCGCGGAGTCTTATCTCCGTCTGTGTGTTGGCAGTTGGCGCGGGAACAGGCTGAGACAGACAGGTGTACTTACTAGTAGCCGTACCATGACTTTGCAAGTATCGGTTACGTTAGGTTTTATATAATACGTAAATCAGGCCATCGCGCTCGCTCCAATGGGTCAGTACGAGTGGGATAGAATGCATTACGTCTCGAGTAAAACCTAACGTAACCTTTACTCTCCAACTCATGGTACGACTACTGGGGGCTTCATCATCATCAGCATCAGCCTATGATAGTCCACTGCTGGACGTAGGCCTCTCCTATTAACTATGCGTATAGACGCATTAGGAGGTAAATGCCCATAATCGTCACGCTGGGCAAGCGGATTGACGATCGCAGTAATGTGTCCACTATGATGACGCTGCTTTAATCAAAATATGGTGAGTGACACTTCAATCCCTTAGTCGACTCTTACGACACCCGCAGGAGGAGTTGAGGTGGTGACAAATGTATTCTTTCTGCCGTCACCACACGGCCAACTGGGGGCTTAGCACATGATTACTATGATTAGTGCGACAGTATGTCGCCACGAGATAAACTATCCATCCCTCTTTTATTTATAAAAATTATAAAGTTAGTAAAAGTGGAAAATCTATCTCGCGGCTACTTACTGTCATAAAGTCCATTTCAAATACGAAGGCCCGATTCCACTTAACAAAGTCATTAGAGGTCAGCAATAGGATCAGTGATAACAAAAGAAACCTTTTGTGGCGTGATATTTCATGCATACATCGGTGTATCACACGTGCCTATTTGTAGTGGACCAATTAAATGACAAAACTTTCGAGTGGTACGGGCCTTCGTATTTGAAATGGACTATACCAATCATGTGCTAAGCATACAGGTAAATGTTAAACCTTACCATTAGCTGCGCCGCGTTATTACCCGACCAGATTTCTTTCTATCCATTCCGCTCGCACTCGCATATTGGTGTGAGCGAGCCGGGTTGAATAAAATTCGCGTTAATAACCAGCGGCAGCTCGTGGTACGGCTAAGGGAGGTCGCGATATCTAATACGAGTACGTCTCTCGCGACTCGCGATATATTATAGGTACACGATAGTGGTTATCTATGAACTTGACACCGATTGCGAAAACTATGAAACGTTAATAGGCAACTGAGGCAAGTATAACATTGGGCTACCTTGAAAAGATACTAACTATTACGAAATTCAGAGAGTTTTTTAATTGTTCTGATACTTTGTCTGTAGATGTACATTTTTTACACTAAAATCGTGACGCTGGAGACCTTATACAAGCCCAAACGCACATTCTCTTACCTACATTTTCTTATTATGCAGTACATACTAGCCTGACAGCTATCTTTTACATCACTAATAAATCTTTAGATATAAATATTCTGACTTTTAGAGACTTTCCATCTCTAGTAGGTATGTACTACTATTAATTATGTAAAAAACCAACGTGTTGTGTTGATATATATATGATTCTGATTCAGATTCAATGTTTTTAGTAAACACTTCGTTATCTACGTAATATAGTTTCTAAAATAAGGTTTTAAAAAAAGTATAGGGTATGCCACGAAATGCATGCCATTAAAAATTACCGCTGAGTTTATTGCGAAATAAAAACCTTCTTGTCTGGTGTAGGGTGGTAGGTTGATATTGTATATGACAATTTCGAAAGTGCTTATTGTAAGGCCTACTTGAATAAATAATCGTTCGACTTTTTTATTATCTGTAGTATGACAAGTAAGGTCAGTCGCTTCAGGCACATAACTGAAGGTCTAATTAAAGTAACTCTAAAGAGAATCTTGAAATAAAAGCAATGACAATCAAGAAATAATTCTTAGCCAACCTTATATTAAGAAACCATTGTTGTAATGTACCTAACTTTTAATAAAATTGCGTCCAATAATTTGACAGGGGTCCAATAGAACTCTATTAGTAGTTATTGAATGTGACATTGTTATTTGGATTACATAGGTACCTACAAATGAGTTTTAACTTTCGTGTGACATAATAACTATAAATACCTACAACATGTATTTGGCTAATCGAAAACATGTACATTTAAACTGAACTACTCAAATACAGAAGAACTTGTGAGTACAAATGACATACACCAAATTCTTTAAAAAATAAATTATAAATTCTAGTATTTTCTAGTTTGTAGCAGACGATCACACGATTAATAGATATTTAAAGAAATCTGATAATACTTATATATTGAATTGAAAAACTAAAAGTGGAAAGCTAAATCATAACAACATCAGACAAATATCATGTTTTTATGAGTGGATAAATATTTATGTACTAATCCACATAAATTCCACAAAAGAGTTGACGTAAATGAATTGTTATTGATTTTTGACGCAAATAGTTACCTGAATAATAATAATTTATTGGTGAAACATGCGCCGATAGCGTGAAAACAAAGCGATTACTGATAAAAGTAATCCTCAGTGTTATTTTAGTATACTGTTAATTAAGTTTTAATCTTTATTGCTTGTCGGTAATGTGCATGTAATTATAAAATTAAATAAATACGTCAATGTTGCAAAGCGGTTTGGTTCAAAAAGTTCACACTATTGGCGGAAGGGGTTTTAGTGGCTACAAAACTAGGACCCTTTCTCCTCGCAGCTTTTGTTAATCATCTTCTTTATTATTGTTTTCCAAAAGCATACATTCCTACACGTCGTATGTAAAGGTGTATTTAGGCCAAACATTCGCTCATTCTATCCCCCCCTCTACGAAATCAACAAATTTCGGCGAATCGCGTTTTGTGTAACGAGTGAATTTCGTAGAGTGGAGGATAGGATGCTCGTTTGGTCTAAATGCACCTTAAGTGTGTATGATTGTGTGTTATAAAGACATTGACTGATTGAATTTCGATTGAGCTGATGTGGCATAGCATAGATGTGGATAGAGTGATAGGCAATTGTTTTTCTCCTGATAATAATATGCTAGACGTGTGACATTCAAGTTAAAATAACTACTTGACTCGTATCTGTGCACACATGGATGAATGACTCGCAATAAACTCGCATTGATCGTCTGAAGATATTGATAATACTTAAGGTAAGAGTTGCCTTTACCATGTACGATACGATAGTGGTAACTTTGGTTTCAATTTAAAAGAAAAGACTTTAATGTGGAGACGAGGTACACCACAAACTATGTAATCGGCACGGGTACATTAGTACCTATTTGATATTTATAGTTCATCCGACCACCTTAGATTTAGTATTAGTATTAGTTTGGGATCGGACTGAAACCCAGCGCTGAGCGTCTATGCCGCCAGCACATGCTGAGACCGATACCGTTTGCCTTTTATAAACCTATTGATATTGTGTTCCTTTTTTTGTGCTATTTTTATTGTGCTTTTTTATGTTTTTGTGTGGCAATAAACTTATTATTATGTCATTTATTATTATTATAAAGACAACTGAGGAAAGAACAACTGTTTATATGCATGTGTGTAGGTATGTATGTGTGGGAGGGGTGTGTATTGCACTTACCCGCGACGGGCGACAGCTTGCGCATCACGCACCAGCGCGATTTCCACTGCAACAACATAATTACCATTAGTTTATATATCTTATTATATTACATTGAGCACTACTTTGTCAAAAATAAATAAATATCATGGGGCAATCTTACACTAAAAGCTCAATTCAAAGCAAGTCTAAAAATGTTGTGATAAACACACAAATAAATGCTCTTGCCGGCACTCGAACCCGGAAACAGAAATTGTTTTATTTTGCTGTAATTCTATAGTGTGTATTACCATAAAACATTACCAAAAGATTTTTTCCTTCTAAAGTCAATACATTCTGAGATAAGCACTCCAAAAAATGTGTTCTTCTATTTTATGACCCGTGGCTTCAAAAGATCATGAATAGTGGCTTATAGAATAATTTAAAATAAGACTAATTATTTCGACCATAATCGGCCTAGCCGTTTTTGAACAACTACGGAACCCTACACTGAGCATGGCCCGACGCACTCTTTGCCAAATTTATTTTGCTTTAGTCGTTGAACCCACCCCGTATAATGCATTAGTTCATACAGCGTTCGCAAAAACGGGCGCTTTTAAAAAACCTAACTCTTACAAAAAAATATTACATTATGTCCGCGATGTGATCGATCACGTCTCACCTTCTTGCCATCGCGGAACTTGACAGTGCCCTCGATGATGGTGCTGTCATCCGCCATCCTGCTCGCTCTGGCCTACTGCTGCATCTCCCTTCCCTGTCCCCCGCCACTGCACTGGCACTCACTGTCACCGCATCACTCACACGGCACTACGCGCACTCAACTGTAACAAGGAAATATCAACGTTCAATTAATACCGGTAAAGTCGGGTTACATTAACCTTAAGGGGTAACATTGCCCACCCGAAAAACCCATCTGGGCAAATTAATAATTGAATTAAAATAAGATTATTTGCTTGGTATCGTTTAGTTAAAATGTTACATGCCATATTTAAGTCAATCAAAACGGTTGTTTTGCGTGGGCAATGTTATGCCTTAGGGCTAATGTAATCTATATTTACGGTATATCAGTTCACTGCATGGTAATGGCAGTAAGAGTACACAAAATTTGTCACCACCCTAACTTTTCATTTCCCTTAATTTATTGCAGATTGATAATTGGCAGCAGCGTCCTCATAGTGGACACATTACTGCGCTAATCCGCTTGCCCAGCATGATGAATACGGACATTTTACCTGCTATGAATGTAGATTATACATAGCCATATATGGCTGACTAGCAGGACTAAGATATGCCTGACGATGTGTGAAAGGAATATATCTGTCGGAGAAATGCTTCAGTTGGCGCAGACGTGTACGACATGTCGAGTCATCGAACGTCTGAATAGTCTTATTTTCAATAGGAATAGTCTTATTTGCAATGTTTACATTTAATTTGTTAAGAGTGATAAAATCTAGAAAACGATAAGCAATCTTTTGCTTGAGATGTTCTTTGCTTGGTCCATGTAGGTAGACATTAAACGTCATGTTGGGATCTACCCGCCTATGAATCAGTAGTTTGTGAGCGCACGGTATAAAAGGTCACTAGCGCAGTGTTCAGGGATTCATTCTTGATTTAGAGTTGGAATAAAGCATTCCAGGGTTGAGTAAATGATGCATGGACGCAAGCTTATAACTCTCCAGTCGTTTTCTATCAGTATAGTTTATAGTGTTGTAAATAGTCTTGTTTTAAGTGTGTACTTGTTGTGATTATTTAAAGTTTGGAAAATGTAAGACCGTCTGAGTTTCTTGCTGGTTCTTCTCACGACAGAGGTTTATCATTTGTGAACCAGTATAATAAAAGATTGTAATTTACCTTGTGTTTAATTATGTGCGTCCATGCATAGTATACACCTTTGTAAGTAGGTACGATGAGTAGGAATAAAATATTCGCCCCCCCCGTTCTCGGCTGTCCCTCTGACATATCTATAAAAACAAACTGGGGAACCACATCCGTAGACCTACTTAACTCTCCTGCCTCACTGTCAAACTTGTGAATTCCTAATTAAATGTAACAAGAAGGCCAACTTAAACCCAAGGGTTTCGAATTTATGGGAATGAGTGGAAAATAATTCAAGTACCTCTTAATATTGACGTCTGTTTTGCTCTGCTCAAGCCTTACTATGTATTTGGCCACCACGCATACAGGAAATATTTTAGTTACCTGAAGGTTCTAAAAACATATTTTTTTAGTTTAGTTTGGTTGACGCAATCACTGCCCCCGACGCACATCTGAGTCAATCAATCTCCATACAAAAACGTATGGCAGCATAATATTCATTTAAATCTTTAGCCAAATGCCTCTCCAGTCTTCGAGTGAAATCTGAGCCCTAGCTAATACTAATCCTGAATTTTACATATTTCACCTCTCTTAGGAACAATACCAATCATCGATAAGAAACTTAAAGGTCATAAAAGTTCGATCGATAAATTCACAAAAAGCAAACGTCACTCCACGATAAAATCATTGTTTGTTGTCATAACAAAGGTAAATGCTTGATAGTGATAAGGTAAATGCTTGATAATCGTAACCTACCTGGTAGGTGTCAATAAAAAAAATATGTATCAGATTTCAACCTACAAAGTATGTATGTACTTAGAAAAACTTACTTACACATTTTGTACAGTAGGTATTTTGTATTCTAAAGATGTTTAATAACTAGCATCTAAGGTGTTAATAAATAGATAACGACGGTTTCAGTTAGTGGGAAGACCATGGGTACACTGAAATCATCCCTAAAGGAAATGGTAAAGGAGGTAGGAATTTATTGGGCGCGCCATAATTTATGCATCACCTGCGGGTCTCAATATGATACGAGCTCTAATTGTATGTTTGCCGTTACATCTCTCTAGGCGTTGGTATTATTTATCGATTATGGTGAAGACTCAAAAATGTTTAGTTATATTTATGCCGATATTGCGGACTCGTCATAAGCAGATAAGCCGTTAACAGAAGCTATTCTATAAAGATTAAAATAATACCTATTTGTTAAACTAAATATACAATTTGTAAACTCATTTTGTCATTATTTATATTGTTAGTAAATTGCTTTATTTCTTCTACTCATAATTATCGCATTAACGTGATAAGATTAAAAACACGTAGCTTATAGCGTCAAGAAACTAATTATATTGTTGTACCAATGTTTACACTGAATGAAATTGAAAAAAATTACAAGAAAGATGTTGATAAGTAGCTTAACTTTCGTGTGTAAGTGTCTATGCCTAAATTTATAGGTCAATTTTACCATCCATAATATCAGTCAGCGAAAGATAGAAATTGTGAAATTATTCAAACTTTCTTAATCCAAACACGTGTCAAAGTCATAACATTTTCATGCGACACCATTCGTCAGTTGCGTGGAACGACCCTGCACTGTTATCAATGATATATTATAATGATAATCACCGCAAGGTGACTAACTAATCAGCGTAGCTAATGAATAAACGCCGATGCGATAGCGTAATCCCCGCTGTCCCGAGGTTTCCCGCGCGCGCCCCGCGGCCGGCGCGCGCGCCGCCGCCGCCGTCCGCGCCGATAACGCCGTCACAAACCCACCCAGCTCCCTGCACCGAGCCCGTCTCCCTTCTCCACTATTTTTCCTTATCGTGACGTCAAATGGGAAGTAATATCAACCCGTTATCTATCCCAACGTGTCAATATCCTAAAATATGATCGTATTAGCTTATCGCATTGGATTGATAATGTGAATTATGATTGCAATCGTCTTGTCGGATAACATGCGGTTAAGTACCTGTATTGTGGAATGAGTAGCAGTTCAGTATCTTTGTTTCATATACAAAGTCCGAATTATTATATGTTTAAACATTGCAAATGATTTACCTAAGTTTATTGTACGTTTTAAAGTAGATACTCGGCTAAGACTTGTACCTAAAGCAAAAAAAGTCCGTGATTTATGTTTGATGATACTGGATTTACTCCGCCTCACACAGCAAATTTAATAAAAAAATACGTATACCTACTTCTAAATAAAAACCGTCATCACAAAGGTTGTCTGATATTATCAAGGAAAACGATAGCAAAATTACTCCAGGTTTGAAAACTAATTAACAATTACATACCGATTCGTATAGATGTCTTATCTAATAATTAATATACCCTTACAAATATTAGCAATCATTCTCAACATAATTATTCCTGGCTTTTTATTCATAAAGTCAACAGATCAAGTTTAAAGTTAATTTCATGAATCGCTAACGGGCCCTTTGATTCCGTCCGTTAATTTTCCATGAACCTCGTTCATCGCTCGTCGGGAATTAATACAAAAGCGACGAGTAGCTGTTGTTGCATTCACTTGATAGCAAATTACTGAGAAAGGGAATGTAATAATTATTTTATTAAGGAAAATGCGAGAAATTTCTCTATCAATACAAATATTAATATACGCGAGTTTATCCGTTTTCATAGTTTTATTTCATGAGTAATCCTCGCGGTAACCGAAGAAAATATTACAAATATTAAGTTATAAAATGAAGATACACCAAGAATACCGTCACGTACAACATTTTAGTGGAGTATCCGGTACAAGCGGAAGTCATTATCTTTATATCATTAATTAATTGTGTTAAAAAGAGACTTCCACTTGTATTACAAGTTACAAGCTTTCGAGAAACGGGCCCCAGCAATAGTTACGAGTAGGAAGTAATATTGCAGAAGTTACATGTAATTAAATATAAGTAGGTACTTATATTTAATTAGTATAAAATAATCACTTCGATATAATTCCACAATACCTATTAATTAAATCTTGACACTCGTAAAAACGCTTACATGCAATGCAAGTATACTTTATGTAGATAAGTGATTTTGTGTTTTTTAAGTCTTCTTAAAAACTTTCACGAAAACGAATCCCACGTATGTATTTACTACACTTACGTATTGCAAGACTAGACTGCAGGTATACTTCAATCGATTAAAAAAAATATATTAAGTTACTTGTGCCCGCGACTTTGTCTACACATATAGGCAAATTTCGCCATAAAAATCTCATGTCTTTTCTCGGGCGTCAAATTATCTCTTAAATTCATCTCCATATTACCTATATCTCTGAACATAATATGTCCAGCAGTTTTAATGTGAAGGAGTAAAAGACAGTATGGATAATCGACCTGCTCTAAAACAATTCACGAAGATTGAAAAATGCGAACTGGTGAAGGGCAACAGAACAACAACACATCGGATCTGAAACGGAAGCTTCCGCTCCGCTTCAGCCACATTACTCGTTACGTGGGTGTTCAGTAGAACTCGCGAGAGCCACGTTTAGCGCGTCTCTAATTACGGCCGCTTTGTGCGCGGTCCCGGGTTCCGTTCTCAAAGCGCTGAGGAAACACCCCGGGGGGCTCATTCTACACGTGAGAGATACAGCTGTCGTTTTGTTATAATTTCGAGTTAGAAAAGATGGCGAAATTTTCGAAAATAAAATGTTCCTATAGTAATTTTACCCTTTCAGGCAAGCAGGCGTCTATAGGCGTCGCGTTGGTAAACTTTCAAATTTTAGAGGAATCATTTTGAAGTCATATTGGTGAACATTTACTATAGGCTCAAAATCCGATTCAAGAAAAAAATCTGGCTAACCCTAAAATATTAGTCGCAGGAAACCTATGGAACATTAGGTTTATTTTTCTCGAATCGGATGTCTGTCTTATAGGAAAAAGTTCATCAATTTGACGTCAAAATGAAGCCTCTAAAATATTTACGGTGAATAAAAAATCTGTCTACGTGATGAACGATATGCCGACACGTAAAATACTTAAAATGAGTACTGAATGCACATAACTAGGTGTAAAAGCTTGGAACTGGACATGTACTGATATACGTATATTATGATGTAATATGAACTTTTGCTAATCGATCTAAATTGGATATCGTATTTGACACAGACTTATGCAATGCAAGCCGCAGCGAAACACACTCATTATTCGTTACCATCTCAAAGACTAATCAAACGTCTGGCTACATATACTCGTAGATACTGTGGCATATCTATATTTAAACATAAAGAGTTAGATAAAACCTACGTTTACCTCCCAATATGTCCAAACACGTAGTTAATGGGACAGGCCTATGTCCGGCAGTGGACTAAGATAGGTTGATTATACGGAAAAAATCAGACCTCATTATTTGCTTGGAAAACCAAATAAACTCGAACATACATTATAAAAGTACCTTTTGTTTGGATTGGTTTTACTATGTGACGTGACGGTAGTAAGAATACATTCGTAACCACCCCAACTTGTTCCGGGGGTATCGCAAGAGTTGACTATTATGGGATTGAAGTGTCACTAACCATTCATTTGCTGAAGATTGTTAATGGGAACAGTATCATTAGTGTGAACACTACTGTGATTACCAGCCCGCTTGCCCAACGTGGCGACTGTGGGCATTACCTGTGAATGCGTGAATGCGTGAACGCGTATGGACGCATAGACATAAAGAAAATGTGCCACATAATGAAAATATTGACACTAATGGGTCTAAAAAAATTCAAATAATCGGTAATGGGCATTGTTGGTGACATGACGTGACATGACGAACTATGTAGCTCAATCCTTAGTTGAGAAACTGGAGGTACCAGGTTCGAAAACCGGTTAGGACATTTCTATTTGTATTTATTAAATAGGTGCTCCCCCAGTCATGGCTTTTTCTATAAATGTCAGTATCTATCTGACATTTATTATACAGGATGGAACGGAACGACGGTCCTACCCGCTACCGACCAAGTCTACCAACTATTACGTTTACGAATGTTGGTCTCATACCGAAAGTGCATCGGTTGGTAGACTCGGTCGGTAACGAGAAGGATCGTCGTTCCATTCCACCCTGTATATTTACTATCCATCGCATAGTACCCACAACACAAGTCCTAATTGTAGGGTTAATTGCAACTAGGTACATTTGTGTAAAAATATCCCATGTGCCTAATACAGTTTCTCATAATACTCATAAAGATAAAGGTAAAAATAAGCGCGTCGAAATTTCGGCAACCCAGTGAATACGCACACCGCGCCATGATTCATAAAAAACAAAAGATAATTATTATCTTTTACTAAGATCAAGTCGTAGGCTTTTACAATCGGCACCGTAGCTCGTAGCAGCCGTAGCGCGCTACGCGACGCGCGCGCAGCACCGCCGCCTACGAACGTAGCTGACTACGTAGCATATAATGCCTCCATACGGTGAACTAACATATGAACACTCCCAGTATTTCGTAGTACAAGGCAGTACTGACGTAGCCTATGTGCTACGTATCCGTAGCACATTACATGCTTGTCATAAAAGAGCTTTCCTATGATTACATAAAATTCTCTCAATCTTTTCCATATTACTTAGTACGAAAAATCTTGACGGCCAATCAAATATCTGTATGAGTCGCACACCTGACTGATCTAATTCTTGATGATTGATATGATAGAAATAATGATGTATGTATGTGATTGTTGTATGCCAAGGTATAAAGAGATAACGTATAAACCTTAACTAACTAAATAATACCACAATATCGTAACAGATGTGCTTACCATAGAAAAAATCAACTGCGAAAGCTCTGGTTGTCACGGAATGAACTTAATCTATGAGTGGTTGGGACGGGGGAACTAAATAATAAGTCAGCGTGATAGTGGATACAGCAATTATATTAAATGCAGACGCGATGTAAAGTTAAAATATCGATAGAAAGAAAATACCTACGGATACTTTCAAAATGAATTGGATTTGTTAATCAGACATTTCCTGGCCTGTAAGAGCAAATAAAAAGAAGATGACCTTCTTTTAAACAAAACTATAAATCTGGTAAGTATTTTGAACAAGTTCAAAGTTGAACTACTTTTTAATTCAAGCACCTTCTAACTTTTCCACTTCGTAAGTTTTCCGGAAAAAGTTTTCCTACCGTTAAGTTTCTTAGTGTCAAATAAATACAAAATAAAACTTTTTTACCTGACACAGTCCTAATAATCCTGTGACACTAAACTTTTCACCTTGCACCACACGCGCGAGCCGCGAACGATCGCGCGCAAGTTGTCCGCCGACGCGACGTGCGACCGCCGCGGGAGTCGGCCGGGACTGCCCGGGACGCCGGTCGGCGGCGGGGCGGCGGCGGGGCGGCGGCGGGACGGGAGCGGGGCGGGTGCGGGGCGGCTGCGGGGCGGCGGCGGGTGCCCTCATTCCGCAGCCTCCGCGCTGATTCTATTGCAAGTTTTTATCAATCAATGTCGTCGCTGCACGCTGTAACACTTGCACCCTTATCGTTGCAATTGTTAGACCCGACTTTTTGTATAACTTTAAAAATTGACACTTAAGTTTAATTGGACTGTAATGGCCAAGTGTTCCATTTATCTTACAAGACGTCACTTATTTTCTAGTTGGAACATGAGGATGATGCAAAAAAATTAAAACGAGACTATCATAGGCCTACTCATGAGATTAAATTCCGTTTATTAAAATAAAGTATTCTACCTAATTTTAAAGCTCAAATAATAATTTAAATCCGAGCCCTTGAGGTGCACTGTAGGCCCGTCGAAATGATTTTGGGGACAAAATAAAGCTTTGTAGATAAATGTTGTTACTAACTGAATGTAGTTATTTTGTTACTTCCTCCGCTCACACGGTGTTGAAGCGTGACAGGTGCACTTAAAACACAAACGATACGATTAATTATCTAAGTATATTTCTTCTTCTTCTGAGTCGTAGCCTCATGTCTGAGGGACGTGACTCCTATGAGATATTACTCTTCCTGTCACTGCTCTCCAGGCCGTTCGATCTTCGGCCATATGAATGGTTGCCTGGAGTGAAGTTTGGGTTATATTTTGGACCACATCCGTCCATCTACTGGGTGCGCGTCCCTTACTTCTTCGGCCATCGACACTTCCCGTAATAATGCGCCTTTCTATCGCATCCCCGCCACGTCTGATTGTGTGGCCGAAGAATTTGAGGACTCTTTGGATGCAAATGTCAGACAACCTTGTGGTGATATTTAGCTATCACTGAAAGACTGACTTTATGGCTATCGTAACAGTTTTTGCGGAAAATACACGTTAGCTACTGAAAACGCATGCAAAGTGTTTGTTTTGTTGCCGCCGCCGCAGAGGTCGACCTGCTCAAACACCCTTATTTAACTGCAATTTCCATGATGTTACCTTACCTTTATACATACATACAAGTATACAGAGGTATGGTAACATCATGGGGATTGGAGTACTTGCAACCTGCATTCCTAATAATAGGTACATACCTAGTGTTAGCCGCGTGGTGACGGCAGCTAAGAATAAATAGCTCTTCCGGTGTTGTAAAGTCGACTAAAGGATTAAAGTGTCACTGACCAATGGCTTACGGAAAATTGATGATGGTCAGCAGCGTCATGGATACGCTAATACGATGCCCAGCGTGGGGGGCACAGTATCAATACTAAAATGGTAATGGAAAATCCTAGTACTGAAAAGTGGCACTTTGTTTCCTCGTAACAGGGGAGACAAGAACCGTTTTTGTATAACAAAGAACTCAAGTATACAAAAAAATTTAATTAAATAAAAATGTTAAATATGTACAGACCATCTTATATACTACCTTAAAAATATCACAATACAATGAGCACGGCTATACTTTATTTATAGAGAAGTTGCAGTAAACAAACAGTTCATCAAAGAAAAACCCATACTCGTAATCTAGCCCTATTCTATTGTTTTTAACATTTGAATAATTTAGGTAAGAGTGGATTGAATAAGACATTGATTTAATCGTATTCAATGACAGATTGGAAATTAAACACATTTTGATATAAGGTTTGTTTCCATTGCTTGTAACTTCTACAAACATTAAGTATACATTCCCTCTCACTAATTATAAAGAGACACTACGGCCCTGCAAATTTGAGGATATGTATCTGTCAACCGAAGGACAGAGACATACCCTCGAAATTTATAAATTCCGAAGTTCCTTAATAGGCCTGAGGGCTACCATGACCTCTTGCGAATCAGTTTAGGTTCTGCTTGTCAATTTATTCTATTGAACAGACACAGTTTAGCTCCTAAACTGAATCGCGTTAGTAGATTGTGGTAACCCATTGAATACAGATTTCTGCCATTTTTGTGGTCAGGGTGGTTAGACAAGTTGCCAATTGCTAACGCTTCATCGTTAATCATAAGCAAAAGGCAGCTAACAGTCTTTGTCGCACTAATGGGTGTTTCTATGCGATTTTTTTTTGCGTTTTTATTGTTCATTATCATCACCACTTTATTTTCTGTTCTATAAAAGCAAACGAGACTATTATGCCAGAATAGCAGACAAACATGCGTCTGCTACAAGGTAACCGAAAATGGCTCCACTACTTAAACGCACAGACACTGAAGAGAGACACACAGAACTTAACTGACAGAGAGGGAAAACTACGATACGCTACTAAGCGCTAGCGATTGGCAACTTGGCTAAGCGTTATTGTTTAGTGGAGGCGGAGCATGGTCGCGATGAGCGCGAGCGCGAGCGCAGCGCCGGCGACAGTGGGAGCGACGGCGGCGCTGCAGAGCGCGCGGCGCGCGGCGGCGGGGCCCAGGCACGCCGCGTGCGCCATGAGGTGCGGCAGCTGGCTCTGCTCGTACAGCCCCGCGAACAGCGCCTGCGCCGGCCCGCGCGCGAACACCGCCACGTCGTCGCCGCCGTGCGTCTCCGACTCCAGCGGGACCTCCGTGTGCGTGCGCCAGCGTAGGACTTCTGCAATTTGCAGATTATTACAATTAGAGGGAGGATACATTACTGCTTATTGAAGCAATAAGCTACAGGATTGTGACTATAAGTTTCCTAAGTTGAAAATATTCTCATGGTAAGGTCTTGTTATTGTTCTTCGCACATTTTTTGCGAATCCTTAGGGCCAATTTCTACAGCACTTGATAAGTGATACAGTGACTAGTGTGCGCGATCTGCAACTGTTGGCAGCATAGCGTAGGTACTAATCCTTAAACTGAAAGAGAATGGCAACTTGCATAAGAATTTTCTCATGAAAATTTCTAGTAATATTAGGCAATTTTATAAAATGTACTGGTACCTACTTATACTCGTTTATTGCTACTTGAGATAAGCTTATTATACAATTTATTTCTCGATCGACATGTCGTCCATTAAATACAAAAGCGACACAAGTCAAAAAATTACTTTTTACAGGGGAGCTGTTTAAAGATTTTGTATTCGTTTTTTGTTCACAAAATTTTTTTACAGCATTAATATTATGTGTGTTATATATCAACTTGTAGGTATTTTAACCCTCTTTTGATGTGTTTGGTTATTAGAAAGTAATATGTGCTGTGCAAGCTTTTATGAGCGTATACGTCCGTTTTGCATAAAAAAATAACAATAACTCTGAATTTTTTTTTCCCATCAAAGGCCACAAATACAAAAAAATAACCAGTTATTTCATTTAAATCATACATAAAATCATGTCTTAAACATAGAAATACTGTTTTTTTAACAAAACTGAACCAGACAAAACTTTTTCTTGCTGTTTCTTTACTTACATATTGTCAAGAACATGTTTATAGGTACCGTAAACCGGGGTTACTTTGATTAATTTTAACTTTGGTTACATATTTTGATGAATTTAACGGACGTACTAGTTTAAAATTCAGATATAATTATCGGTTTTCTTCAAGAATCAACCAGCTATGTAAAAAAATGTGGTACCTTTAGTTAATAAATATAAAATAAATACAACGCGATCAAAGTTATATTGTTGAGAATGGAATTAATACTTTGATTCCACTTATTTTTACTATAAACTGGAAATAGCCCACCTAAAAGCACGTAAATAATAAAAATCGGTTAAGTACATCTTTAGTTATTTGTTTCTTCTATGTGTATTGTATTTGTGTGGTGGTTACTATGATCCCATACTAAATGATCCAAATTGATATGTTTTGACGGTTTACTAGTTTTTTCATTAGAATTGATGCAAGAACTTAATTTTTGCTGATACAAAAGTATATCTTTCAATATTTAATTGCAGAGATAATAAATCTCTCCTAAAAATCTACTTATGATTAGTAATATTTTTTTTTTCTATACGACATGACAGTTTAGCGCTAGTACTTAGGTACTACCTATGTAGTGAAGCAAAAGGCATGATGACTATATTTTAGCAATAATTTATTCGTGTATGATGCCGTGCATAATGTCTAATCATTTATTTTAAATACAGTCATCATCCCTATGTTGGCATTCCCAAAAGCGAAAAAATAAATACTACTAATATAAGTTTTTAGATTCCTTAAAACATACACCGGGGTTAGATCTTTGTTTGTTTTACTTGTATTGTATACAAATAAAATAATAGGTAAGTATGAAAAATACTTAATAATCCGAAGTTTATGCCATTATTGTTTCTTCGTAGTCGCAATTATAGGTACACAAAATTCACAGTCATCTTCCACACAATCCCTAATATACTTTTAAGTAAAACGAACACAATACAAAGTATCACGTTTTACAATTACTGTTTTTATAAGATGTATTGTATTTTTTCAGATTTCATGCAAAAGATACTCAATTATTCAATCTGCTACATTTATGGATTTTAATATTATACTGAATTAAAAACGGTTGTTTGGAACGGAACGGAAATGCAACAATGTTTTTTGAAATTCAACATTCCGTATTGCGGCTCCTTTGTTTATAAAGAAATCTAAACCAAACATATCTACTTTATTCAAAACAGCATCATGTATAAATATGGCTCCTATGATTGATGCATTCGAATATATTTTTAATTCAAAAAGGTTTTAAATTCTAATACGGCAGTTTTGATGAATGAAAAATCAAATTTAAGAGGATATTTTAAAATTAAAGCTGCCACATTCCGTTTTGCGACTCCTTTTTATATAAAGAAACATAATATTTACGTATTTATTTTATTCAAAACTGCCACATCTACAAATATGGCACTTTTGCTTACATATTTTTTAACATAATCACTTATTTTTTCGTTTCATGGCACTTTTTCACAAAAATGTTGTGCGTTTTGGTCGACAGTCGAGTCGCAACTGACAAAATGGCAGTTTAGCACTGAAATTAGTCTCGAAAGAGCGATAGTGCAAAAAGGGCACCTGCATAATTTTGATACTTACTAACGTCAAATCGACAGGTGTCTTAGTGTCACGTAAAATATTAGTGCTTATAATGTCGTTTTTGCAATAAAATAATTTTTGACGGTTTTCGAGTTGTGTCGCTTTTGTATTTAATGGACGATGTATCTATCATACAATTTCCTGAAATACATTGTTATCATTATTATAACAACGCCTGGCGGAAACAATGAAGGCGCAATGAAAAATTCAAAAAAAAAAGTCGTGCTTGAACATCACATCAGTAGGAAGACTAGGAAGCCAATACCTACAGGATTATGTGAAAGACGCTAAGAAGTATACAAATTGTGCAACTTACGGAAGTTGTTGTCCTGTGTGACGTCGACGCGCCTGCCGTCGACGTGGTCGCGGTAGCCGGGCCCGTTGGTGTAGGACAGCGTCATGTAGGGCACGCCGTCGTCGCCGCGGTCGTCCGACGCGCCCAGTATGTCGCTCCCGCGGCGCGCGTAGCCGTTGAACGCCATCACGTGCGCGTGATCCGCTGTCAACACCAGCAGCGAGTCGTCGCGCGGCAGCAACGAATCCGCGCGCTCAACCGCCTCGTCCAGCGCTAGCGTCTCATACAGAGCTAAAGCCGGCCGAGTATCGTGATGCGCGTGATCAATACGTCCACCTTCCACGAACAAGAAGAACCCGCGAGGGTTTTTAGATAAAACCCGAATGGCAGCTTCCGTTAGTTCCGCTAGCGTCGGCTTATCTAAATTAGACTCTCGCACTTCCGCTTCGTATAGCAAGTGGGTATTCTGGAAGAGCCCCAGCAGGTAGTCGGGCGGGTCGGCGATGGCTTCGAGCAGCTGCGTGCGGTTCCAGGCGTACGCGTGCGAGTCGCCGGCAGCTGTGCGCTGCGCGCTCCACTCGGCGACCAGGTCGCGCCCGTCCCAGCGTCGGCCTGCCGCGCCTTCCTCGTCCAAGGTTGTGTTCGGGCGAAACTCGCGTCGTCCGCCGCCAAGGATTACCTAAGCAATGAAATAAGCAGTTTATGCTTTCGACGGGGCCTTGTAAATACGGTAATTTAATTAACATACATTTAGTTTTCTCTAAATTTAGAATAATGCCGTTGTCATGCGACCATTTAATTATGTTTATAAAATCATCCTGTACACTTTCTTGTACTTTTTTTATGTCCTTGTCAGCAAACATTATGCATGTGTCATCAGCATACATATATGTCGAGCACTTCTGGACAACGTTGCTCATGCTGTTCACATGCATAATGTAGCCGACTGGCCCATATATAGATCCGGTTGGGACACCGTATATCACGCTAGCCTCCTCACCGCTCTTGCCATCGATTACAGTTGTTAAGGTTCTGTTAGATAAATAGCTCCTAAACCATTCGAGCACCGGACCACGCACACCACACTCCTGCATCGCAACAATGAGTTGCGCGTGGTCCAAGGTATCGAAGGCTTTTTTGAAGTCTATATACAGGGTGACTACATACATTTTATTATTTAAGTACTCATTGACTTCATCGGTGAAGTTGGCTAGAGCGGTTGAAGTACTGCGCATACGTCTAAACGTCGTCCCGTGCTGAGTGTCTGATATTAAGTTGTTTTTATCTAAATACTATTAACGTTTAAACATATACACACCGAAACTATAGCACTCAACTGAAGACTTACTTTAAACTGGTTGCCAGGATAGGAAATTGATAAGCTGGTCGGCGATGTCGGGGCACTGCGCGGGGTCGAACCCGGCGGCGCGCACCTCGCCGTCGTTCTCCCAGCCGCGGTTGGCCGCGCGTGCGTACGCGCCGGCCGGCGACGCGTGCGTCACGCGGGTCGACGTTACGATACCTACTCGATAGATCTTTGTCAAGGTCTTGAAACACTCAAAATAAAGGACTAGGTGTCAAAATGGACCAAAAATCAACAGAGCTGGGATTAGTGTCATTAAAAAGGTCTGCTTAGGTACCTTATTTCATTCTATAGGTGCAAAGTTGAATTCCATTGGATAATTTTATATGAGTAAGGCGTTTCGCGGGCACTCTTTAAGTAAATCACCGTCGACCAGACATCATTCATCATAGTATTTGCTCTGATTAAAATACAAATATCTCCGTTTTGCAATGGAATTGAACATAGTGCCCATATAATGAAATGAAATAAATGCAAATACCTATTTAATGACACCACTTTCAGCTTTGTTGGTTTGTGGTCCACTCTCCATACAAATCTGCCCATAGTTCTTTCTATCTTCTTTAACCTTTTGAACGCCAAGTCGCGAAACAATTTACCATGCCACTGACGCCGTTGGGGCAAAAAATTGATTTGCGACGAAATAATGCCAACATAAAAACAAGCAGTTTTATAATAGATTTTCATCAAAAAAAAATGACGTCAAATGCCGTCATTGGCGTGAGTGGCATAATTTTATAAAGACGTTATTTGCCGTCTTTGGCGGTCAAAAGGTTAATATCAGAAACTATAGTGGTTTATGGAAGTGAAACAGAAGAATCTGTCCTATTCCTATCTTGTTTCAATAGGCTTATCAGTGTTCAGTTAACTATAACCTAGCTATATGGTATCTGTATAGGTTATACACAATTGTGTAATAAGGGCGGTAAATGAGAAATGACAACCGCGGCATATTGTTGCTTAGATATTAATGTGACACATGCTCAGATAAATATTTCAGGTAATTCGTCGATCGATCGACGTGATCACTGTCTGGTAGCACGAAACGCACTGGACCGTTTTTGAACGGTGCGATGGTGTGGCGAGTCGAGCGCACGTACGGACCGGACCAAGTTCGCGGTGCGGAGTGGACCGTGTTCGAACGTCTATTAACGCTTTTTCATATACCTCGTAGTCGTACTTCATATGCGAGAAACAGTTTTGTTAGAAGAGCGTGCAGGCTTTATAACGAAAAATTCAATAAAGTAGATATTTTCCACGAGAAATTTTATACATTTAAGCGGTTATCTATGGATTGTATAGAGCCTTAGATTAGATTAGGTTTTATTTCTTAATGTGTCACACACACAATGTGTGTGTGTATGTGTATGTGTATGTATGTACGGTCGGGTTCGGAGTTGCATGGACGGTTTATGAATGAATTCATTCATAAATCGTCCATGCAATTCTCAACGCCACTGTATGTTTATATATGTATATATACATATATTGGTTGTATGCGTCGCTTATGTTGTGTGTGTGCGTGTGTGTGCATGTATTTATATATATATAAAACCACATCATGTATATATATAGATACATATCGCGATGCGTACGTATGGGCGATGCGTATAACTAACTTGTTGGCAACCCTATGTGATTGTGTTAGTTTAAGTTAAAATATTATCTAGTAAGGAAACTGTAAGTCTACAATTTAAAAAATGTATTGTAGTAATGTGTAACTTTTATGCGACTGTTTGTTTCTTAACCAATAAAATAAATAAAAATAAATAAATAATTTGTACACAAATATTTGATAGGTTAATCTGTACAGATGCATATGTATTTTGTTTGTATTCATCCTGTGTTTAGTTTTACTGATTTTTACTACGAATAAATGTTTTTTGAATTTGAATTTGAATTTATTTCTCTACGCTCATTTATTTTTGAAGCCTTGGATTAGCTCACATATTTATGAACTCGACTGTACAGGAATGTATATTTTCACAACACTAATCGCAAAACGTCTAGATCATTTCTTAAAATTTGACTCAAACTCGAAAACGTGAGTGACTAAACTGCCAAAGCAATATGGGGTGACTCAAGCTCGAAAACGTGAGTGACTAAACTGCCAAAGCAATATGTAAGTTGTTATGCAGCTCTACTTCAATTATGTCATTTGTAATAATTATGTACAATAAGTACTACTGTGACGTAATGGTCTGTGAAAATCTAACAATGCCCTAGTCTAGGGCATAATGACGCACCTACGGCCCGCATCGCTTGCGCACAATGCTCACATTGACGCTCTTACCAAACTGGTGTGACGAAATAGTAAATTGTGTATTAAGGGCGGTAGATAAGAAATTGTCACAATTCTTGTACCGCCCGTGACACACACAATATTTTCCATCACACCTGTGAGGCAAAACAAGTAAGTAAAACAATATATTTTCACAAAACTACTCTAAAATGGTTTAAATCATTTCTCAAAATCAGGAATGACTTAAATTTATCATTTTTATAACAGAAATCCCGGCGCAGCGCCCGCCTACACTGAGCGCCGCGCTAGTGCGACGTAATGTTGTATGAAAATCCTTGATTGCCTTATTTCCTGATTGCCCCTATTGCTTTTGCGGCGCGCATCGCTGCAACGCATTGGCGCACTTACTGAACAAATGTGATGAAAAATAACGAGTAAACTAACCGGCGCTGCGTCCATCAGCGATGGCCCAGGCGGCGATGGACTCGAGATGCGTAGCGGTGTCGGTGGAGGCGGCGCAGTCCCAGCGCGGCACGGAGCCGTCCACGCCGAGCGTGCCGCGGTTCACCTTCACGCCGCACAGGTACGCCGTCGCCGTGCACGCCGAGTCCGGGATTTGCGCGTCCAGGCAGTACGTCTGACAGTTCAAAACGACATAGCACTTTAATAACATATTTATCATTAAAATAAGGGATACATATTGTAAGGGTCTGCCTGAAAATCAGCGTTGTACGAGTAGTAAACACTCTGCAACATCATGCTGAGGCGAGCTCCTATTTAGCATCCATGGAATTATATAATGTATGTTAATATTTAAGTTAATTTTAAAATAGTTTTTCTTTTCCTTTTGTCCTACTCTGTATCGTGTTTTTTGTGATGCTAAATAAAAACTTTCTATGTCTATGTCTTCTATGTCTATATTTTTGATTTTACTAGTATTGTGGTACGGATTGTGGTACAGCCAAAGGCAAAATAAGATTTAAGGATATAAAAATGGGGGAGGCCTATGTCCAGCAGTGGACTGCAACGGGCTGATGATGATGATGATATAAAAATGCTCAAAAATACATTCCAGTGTACTTTAATTCTGTGTAATAAGAACGTCGTAACATATTTATTAGAGGATTCTTTCGATACATATTTTTGGACTTTACTGTACAGCGCGAGAGACGGTGCTGCTGTCTAAACATATTTTTTTAGTTTTGTGGTTTAGGCACTTTAGGCATCAGCCGCGAAAGCTGAGTAAGTTTTTTGATAACCACGTTGGTGATCTATGCCTTTTTTCTTTGTCTTTGTCTTTAATGTGTATAAGCTATAATTGCAACAATATGAATATTCCTATTTAAATAAAGTTCGAATCTATCAAATAAAAAATAGCTACCTTGGCAAGTCCGGTCACGGGGAAACGTTCAAAATATAGACGTTCCTCCTCCCCGGTGCGGTTGGCGAGCTGTCCGCGCAGCGTGCGCGCCGGCGCCAGCGTGGGCACCGACAGCCCGTCGCCCAGGAACATGACCACCTGCCGCGCCACGTCGGCGTACGTCGGCGCCGCCAGCCGCTCGTCGATGGCGGCGAACGCCTCCGAGTACCAGTAGGGCGCGCCGCGCTCGGCGGGGTCCGGCGCGGGCAGCTCGCGCTCGGCGGCGCGCGCGGTGGTGCTGCGCGCGCGCTCCGGGTGGTAGCGGTCGGCGCGCGCCACAAGCAGCAGCGCCAGCCACAGCGCCAGCGATGGCGCCAACAGAGAGGGACGCATGGTGCTAGGAGTAGAGGATGGCTGAAACGCACCAACGATGCCTTCGAGACTGCACCTCTAAACGAGACAACTCGTTTAAATTGCGGGCGTGTATCTAATCAATCGTAAGCCGTCTTTACGAAACTTTGATTACAATAATTTATGATATATCTTGCATAATTATTGGTAATCATAATTCGGATGGATTAGAATTTGGTACTATTGCCCATTAGAGCTCTTTCACAATGACCATTCCGATATTGGATATAGACTACAACATCGCAAAATCAGTTCACATTCAAAGGCTAGCACGCGTTGACGCAGCAACGAGAAAGTTATACACAAAAATGTAGTTCTTGGTTCGACAAGAGGATTGTTTTCATGAAAAAATTCTCGTGCAAGTTGCCATTGAGCACATTCTTTTTCAGTTTAAGGATTAGGTATTACGCTATGCTCCCAACAGTTTGACTATCACGATCTTTGACGTTGAAGTTACACACTGGTGACTGTATCAATCATCAAGTGCTGTAGAAACTGCACCTTAAGTATTAACAATAAACGTGCGAAGAACAATAATAAGAACTTCACATGAGAATATTTTCCATTTCGTAAATTTCTTGTCGTTGCATCACTAGTCCGGCCACGTCCGGCGTAGTATGCCATTGTAAACACAAAGGTATTGACAAAAATGATGACTTTACATTCCACATACCTACGAGGTTGTCCGTCGTTTTTTGAATTACCGTGAACCGGTCTCAACTTTGTATTAATTGTTTTCAGAAGAACAGAAGGACAATTCTGATTTATTTAAAGAGTGACTTAAAAAAACTGTTTAGCTTTTCGTATTCAGTGACTTTTACTTATCACTAACATTCTATACACCCATGGGAGTCAGAATACAGTATTAGTAAATAACTTAACGCCATGAAGGTGCATGTGGAGACGCTCCTAGATGGGCGTGGCGCACGCCGGCGGCAGGCTGCGCGCACGCCGCGTGTCCAAGGCCGCCGGCGCCGCCGCCGCCGCCGCTCCCGCCGCCGCCACGCGCCGCCGCCGTCGCCGCCACGCGCTCGCGGCGCGGCCGCCATTCGGGGCGGGGCTGCTCGTCGCTAAGATAAGGGCTGGAAAACGATAACAGCATTTCAAGTGTACTGTATTGCTTGGTCTCTTCATGTAAAAACATCGACTCGATCGATTTTTTATTTATATGGTCTTTGTCCCTTGCCACCTATAATTAATGTCGCTGATACGTACGTTTTAATATAGTAATTTGTTAAATGAAGCTGTTTTCAAAATAAAATTTAGTAATCGTTGGAAAAGTGAAATTACAGTTAGATAAGGTTAGTTACATAAAATGTATGCATGTACATAGTTTATATTTTATTGTAAGTATCTAAACTTGCAATGGTGCCCCCACGCCGGATGTTATTTCTGGAACAACGACAATGTTATAGAATATCATAATGTCAAAGAAAGAACGATGTTGTTATTATAACATTGTGTTACTCCAATGTGGAAGCACCAAAAATAAGTTTATGAGTTATGACAAAAAGTGTTAAATCAGTTCGCTGATAATTAGGAATAAACTGTAATTACTAATGTATTTAGCAAATGCAGTAGGTAATTTACCCTTTGAACTTTGGAAAGGAAAACCATACTTGAGACTGATACACAAAACTGAAATTCGAGCACTTACAAATTCTATACATGTTTTATTGGACGCAGCGAACACATTTTTGGCCAACAGGCGCAGGGGAATTGTGAACAGTTTTTTGTCAGCAACAAGCATGTTAATCTCCTGTAGTTGAGAGCGTCCACAGGCTACGAAAACTACTTAACATCGAGCAGGTCCTATGCTTGGGTGCAATCATAAGTATACAAGAATACCATCTACTCATTCCGATTGAGGCGAAGGGAAATAGTTGATTGATTGGAATTGTTAAATTTCGGTAACACCTATTTACGATTTATTATTGCAACTTTTGAACATTTTGCCCCCTATTCATTTAAATAAAATATTATGGCTAGTGATCTCTTTGAAGTCGGTTCCAAGCCAAATAGGTCTATGCGTATTTGATAGAGCTTTGTAACTTACTGTTACATCGATTACCTTTCATTAGAATGACTCAGAAAGATGCCTGAAATTTACGAACTTCTAAGTTCGCGGTAGGTTACAGGGTAAGACACCAACAGTTTGCGACAACGATCAATTTCAACCTAAACGGGCACACTTCCTTACTAAGGCTTTTGAATATGTCATTTATGAGCCTTTAACATTTGAAGAGTTTCCTCGATTCCTCTAAGATTCCATCATCTGATCTGGCCCTTAGTACCGTTTGGTAGCCACTAGCCAAAGTTTCGTAACCAGCTTTGAAATGGGAATAAAATCCCAGTAGGTAACTGGCTTTGAATCGCGACTTTACCATTATGGACTTGTAGCCACGTTTAGTAATCAGCTACAAAATCCAGGTACGAGATGGGAAAGGTATTCCCATTTCATAGCTGACTACCAGATGCGATACCATTATTCTCGTTTGGCAGCCAGCTACCAAATCTGGCTACCAAATGGTACCAAATGAGATCTAGACCCGATAAAAATGGGACCAACTAGAAGGTTGTACCTTGTACCGTTTGAAACAAAAAAAAATCCCAATTCGGTCCAAGCGTCTTTGTATAATCGTCCTCTTCCTTTTTTCATCGATTAAAAATGGCTGCGGAATTTGATACGCACGCTAACATTAACTAGTTTTTCAAGAAAAGGAGTTCAAGTTTGGGTTTCTGGGAATGTTAGTCTACAACGGGAGCAAGTAGGTAACTGCACCAAGACTTAACTTTAACAACAGGATGAAGCGTACTTTAGTAAGTTTTATCCCAAGTCTCGTCATGTACCAGCGTGATAGTGATATCAGTGCTGCAGTATAGCATACGATACGAACTACGTGTGTCAAGTGGTAAGATTATTAAAATATTTCGATAAGATACAAAACGAATCCTTCAAAAGCCAAGGACACTCCTATTAAATACAACGAAAATAAATAAATACTTACTTGGCCGTGTCGTGACGTCAGTAAGAATATATTTGTCACCACCCCAACTCCTCCTGCGGGTGTCGTAAGAGTCGACTAAGGGATTGACGTGTCACCAAGAGTGACGAACACTTTAAGAGCACTCTTTCGGTTCAAGTACTTTCTTCCGGTCAGAACAAAATCTATTTTGGTCCAAGATCTTGTTTTTCCTGCTAATGTTTGTACCACTAATCTCACACAAGACTCTTTGAACGGGTCTGATAGGTTGCTCAATAATTGTATTCGATTCGTATTCGGGCTTCGCAAGTACGATCACGTATTCCATTTCTGGAATAAACTCAGCTGGCTCACTATCAGTGAACGTAGATTGCTCCGAATTCTTTGTATCTATGCTCTTATTTGAACCAGCAGTGCCTCAGTATCTTATTTCTAAATTTAAATTCGTCACCCCGCGTTCTGGTACTGATCTCCGTTCTTCCCGTAGCCTTAAGCGCATTATCCCTCGTCACCGTACCGGATTCATCATCAAACAATCGTGCAACATGCAACATATAAGTAATCAATGTAATGTTACATTATTTATTCCCGTAATCTAGACTAGTCCACGCACCGTTATGCACCTTCATGACTATCAGTTGTCCAGAATGATAGGTTAAGCTGCGTGGTAGCTGGAGGCCGTCTAGCTTATTTTACATCAATAACACCCAGACACTTCACCGTTTGCGCCTGGTAATCACATTTTTAAATGTAGTAGTATCTCTGAAGTTATATCAAAAGGAGTCAAATTGCAGCCGATACGTAGACTGTTCAAAATATTACACAACCTCACAATCTTCCAGCTTTTACCAAATGTCGCTGCGCATTACATATTTGTCCAAGCTAGTAGCCTAATAATAATGCTAGGTAAAATTTGCTGAGGTCATGTAAAATGAGCAGCGAAATGGCAATTATCTATGCGTTAATCACACGTTTGAAAGATAGTGCTAAAAATACTTTTTTTTATAATTAGACACTGATTGCATAGGTAAGTACTTATATAATAATTGAGAAACGATAAGATAAAATAAGATTTATAAAGTATTTGGAAGCAATTAGCTTTACATTCGCTCAGCCAACGCCGACTCGGCGAGAACCCCGCTTAAAACACTCCCTTCCATCCATCGTACCCCGCACTATGCACCTCTCCCTGCTGGCGCTGTGGCTGGCGCTGCTGCTTGCGGCGCGCGCCGACCGCTACCACCCGGAGCGCGCTCGCGTCGCCGCCGCCGCCGCCGCCGAGCGCGAGCTACCCGTACCGGACCCTGCCGAGCGTGGCGCGCCCTACTGGTACTCGGAGGCATTCGCCGCCATCGACGAGCGGCTGGCGGCGCCGACGTACGCCGACGTGGCGCGGCAGGTGGTCATGTTCCTGGGCGACGGGCTGTCGGTGCCCACGCTGGCGCCGGCGCGCACGCTGCGCGGACAGCGCGCCGGCCGCACCGGCGAGGAGGAGCGCCTCTCTTACGAACGCTTCCCTATCACTGGACTCGCTAAGGTTTGTCGCCTAACGTATTAAGACCGTAAAGAACAGACACACTTTGAAGAACATGATACAAGCCATGGCGTATTGTTTACTAGCATAGCTGCTGACAGGCGAGACAGATTACTGTCACCAATATCATAGATTGTCGATAGTAAATCCATGCATAAAAACTCCGAGCTGAATGTCACAGTTTGGTGGAAATGCAACGTCGATAATTTGTTGTGTAATTACAGACGTACTGCGTAGATAAGCAAATCCCGGACTCGGCGTGCACAGCGACGGCGTACCTGTGCGGCGTGAAGAACAACTACGGCACGCTCGGCGTGACGGCCGCCGTGCCGCGGTACGACTGCGCCGCCTCCACCGACGCCTCCACGCACGTCGACTCCATCGCCGCCTGGGCGCTCGCCGACGGACGCAGTGCCGGTCAGAAAACTTCAGATTTATTTGACTACTTCAAAAATCAAACTACTATTTAAGTAATGCAATGATTAGTTACCGGATCATATCAAATCTTAACTGTTGGTATTTAGGAATCGTAACAACAACGCGCGTGACACACGCGTCACCGTCCGGCGCGTACGCCAATGTCGCCAACCGCGACTGGGAGAACGACGGCGCCGTCCGCGCTGCCGGCCACGACCCCGCGCGTTGTCCCGACATCGCCGACCAGCTCATTAACTCCCATCCGGGTAACCGCTTCCAAGTTAGTATGCCACATTTTTAGTAGATATTATACATATTTACATCATCATAATTACCTAAAACAGAAAGAGAGTGCATTTTACTAAACTTCAATTATTTGTCTATAGGTAATCCTGGGTGGCGGGCGTCGCGAGTTCCGACCAAACACAACATTAGACGAAGAGAACCGACCGGGACGACGTTGGGATGGTCGTGATTTGGTAGAGGAATGGCGCGCACAACGCCAAGAAGCAGGTCAATCTCACGCGTATGTCTGGAACCGCACCCAACTGCTCGAAGCCATCGCCAACCCGCCCGACTACCTGCTGGGACTGTTCGAAGACACCAACATGCAGTATGCGGCGGAGGCGCGGGAAGCTAATAACGACGAGCCCACGTTGGCCGAGATGACGGAGGCGGCCATCCGCGTGCTGTCCAAGAACCCGCGCGGCTTCTTCTTGTTCGTGGAGGGCGGCCGCATCGACCACGCGCACCACGACAACCTGCCGCTCCTGGCACTCGACGAGACGCTAGAATTGGCAGATGCTGTGGACCGCGCCGATACACTGCTACGCGCCGACGACACATTAGTTGTGCTCACGGCAGATCACGCACACGTCATGGCGTACAATGGATACTCACGCCGCGGCAACCCTATACTTGGCGCCTCCGATGACCTCGGAGACGATGGTGTACCATATATGACCCTCTCGTACACCAACGGACCTGGATATCGGGACCACGTTGACGGAAAACGCGCTGACGTTACGGCTGACAATACTTTCCGTAAGTCCATCATCTACCCAAATTTTCATTTACTAACACATGTCTTGAGAAGAAGATTTGTAACATAACATCTCTTTCAACTTTTAGAGGCCTTTAGCTGGATGACACACGCGGACGTGCCGCTAGAGTGGGAGACGCACGGCGGCGACGACGTGGCGGTGTTCGCGCGCGGGCCGGCGCAGGCGCTGTTCGCGGGGCTGTACGAGCAGAGCCAGCTGCCGCACCTCATGGCGCACGCGGCGTGCCTGGGCCCCGCCGCCGCGCGCCGCGCGCTCTGCAGCGCCGCCGTCGCTGTCGCTCCCACCCTCGCTGCGCTCTTGGTCACGTTCATAGCCGTGTTTTTCCGCCAACAGTAATACGTCACGTTATCTAATTGTCGTCATTTAAATTGATGAATATACTTTTGATAACACGTAAAAATGTATTATTATTTAACGGTAGCGCTGTTTTTATCTGAATGAAATCTATACAACCCGTAAATAATCGAAATACGTCTATTATCATACATTGTATAAATTATTTGTATTTGAAAATAATTTATCCAACACACAGTGAGACCATGCGTAAAATAACACATTTTACTAGTTAGATTAGTAAAATCTTTGAAAGAATAACTCATACCTAATCAATTGCTATCCCACATTCATTTCAACAAAATATTGCATAAGGACTAGTTTGGTTGCACGAGAGGCAGATCAACATCTGATGCAGGTATAGCTTTGCTTAAATATATATTTGAGGCCTGAGAACAACGGGAATGTGATAGCTGTATTTTATGATCTGTCGAAGGCTTTGGACAGCGTTCAACGATACACTCTTATTTATTTGTAACCATTATGGAGTTAAGGGTAAGGCTCCATGTCTCCTCTCGTTTTATCTTACTAACAGAATTTAAAAAGTGGATATAAACCAAATAAAATCGCTAGGGTCTATTTATTCTATGCAAGTACCCCAAGGATCTAACCTTGGCAGGGGCCAAGGTTAGATCCTATTGTTTCTCGTTTATATTTATGATTTGCCTTACGTAGTAAATTTATAAATACAAGTTGGTATGGTTGGTACCAGACTATTTTAAGGAAATTAGTAATGTTGCCATCTGTGGTTGATTGGTTTACCCAAAAATATTTTACTACTAAAAGCTAAGAAAACCAAGTGTATCAGATTATCTTTAATAATTCCTAATTTCCAGCATTATGGGTGACGAATCTGTGCGTCTTAAAGGACGAAAACCTTGAACGTGATGATAATATAACATTGGACTCGAAATTACAGTGGGGAATGCACATTTCTGTTCTAACTCAGCTCAGTTGCTTGTATACGCAGTTAAAAAAGTTCGACAGCTAGCAAGGTTTATCTATTTTTACTTCTTTAACGTCATGTTACAGGTTTAATCGTGTTTTACAGAAACGTGCTGTTCGTAATATATACAATTTGAAATCTCGAGTAACACTTAAAAAAAAATAACGAAATCAGTATTCTTACCGTTGCCTCACAATATATATTAAAACATTATTTACATACGTAAAAACATTGATATTTTTAAATCAAATAGTGTCATGACATAAATATCGATACCAGAAGTAAAGTTGGCTGACATGTATTGCATATTTATTTTAGTATCAAACTTAGCAAATTAAATAAAAAATATTAAATATTTGTAATAACCGTTTCAAATATTTTACCGAACCAAATTACCTACTCATGTAACTCGAAAAGCAACCACCAAAAACTTTCCTTTTTTTGTGTCCACTAAAATCTTAATCAGTAGATTAGATGAAAGTGGCTATTTTTGATTGAGCACTTTAGCCCTAATCTTGATAAGAACGTTCACAAACTCCTTGTTGAACCTAACCTTTTACGTACCTCGTTGGTATAGGCATAATAGAAACTTACGTTAAAAATGTATCTTTTGAAAACACAATGTCAATGTCACCAAATAAAAAACCTGAAGTGAGAATTTTCACCGTTTTATTTAATTAATAATTTGTAAAATATCATCTTACCGCAATTTATTCATGGTCCTATGAATCGAAAATTAAAATCAGTGACGTTATGTTAATACGGTTCACAAACATGTTCAATCGTACTTACTATCAAAAGTATCAAGCAGTGTGATCATTGGAACGCAACGGCCACGGCATCATCACGTTCCGTGAACAGTACACACTACCAGGCGCAGTGGCACAGCGAAAAGCAGACTGGTACCCAAGTCAGTTCAAATCTTGAATGCGGCAGAAGAAAGTCATACCAGCAGTTAAGGAGGTTACATCTTAACACGATATCCATAGAAGAACAAACCGTGAGTTACGTTACATATAGTCCCCATTAGATGGAGTTCATCCTCGAGGGTATCCGTCGACGCAGTAGTGAATTTTTAACTGTGCAAAGATTCGACCAAACCCAACACGAATCGACGAGTGAACTTTATTATATGCAACTATAACTTGAAAATAACCAAGATTAGTGTAATAACTTAAAAGTGTAGAAATACATATCCGAGGTCAAGAAAACCTTCAATCATCATATTATGGACTTGTAAAATTTTCAAAACTTATTCTATAGACTTGTAATTTTTTCAGATTTTATTCTATGGACTTGTAAAATTTTCAAAACTTATTCTATGGACTTGTAATTTTTTCCGATTTTATTCTATGGACTTGTAAAATTTTCAAATTTTATTCCATACACTTATAAGATTTTCAAAGGTCGTTCAGTTAACCAATTAAATTTTTTGAATTCATTCATAACATTCAAAGTATTTTTGCGTTTTTAAGTCGTCATGCGTTCTCTCTTTCTCGTTTAAAGTTTTTTGGTGGATTCTTGTTCCAAACCTGTCAACATGTCCATAGAAGCAAATCATACTGCTACAATGGAAGCATTAATCAATGTGCAAATAGATGGTTTTAACCAAATAGGTAACGCATTTAAAAACTACAAGAAGTCGCCCAAAGATCGAATCACTCAGTCTTATATCGAAGTCAGACTTGAGAAATTAGAAGAGATGTGGCAAGAGTTCTCTGCAGGTCATAAACAACTAATGAGATCTTATTCTGATAAACCTGAATATAATGCTAGTGCATATGTCACCAAAGATGTTTATGAACTGACAGATTCTCTGTACTTAGAATATAAAACTGAGTTAAGGTCTACATCTAAAATCCTTTCTCCTCAACCTGATGAACATCGAGCACTGACTGTGGTGTCAGGAGCGAGTGCTAAGCAAAGTCAAATTAAACTACCTAAGATTATTATACCTACATTTTGTGGTAAATACACAGAATGGGTGACTTTTCGTGATTTATTTGAAGCTCTTATTCACAACAATGAAGGATTAGATAACGTGCAAAAAATGCACTATTTAAAAGGATACTTAAGCGGAGAAGCAGAACAATTGCTCCGCCATACTCCGATCTCAGATGCAAACTACCAAGAGAGTTGGGAATTATTAAAACAAAGATATAACAATAGGAGATTTATTTGTCAAACCATTTTAAAAAGATTATTGTCCCAAAGGAACAGCACTTGTGAGTCAGCAGCCTTCTTGAAGGACTTGATCGACACAAGTACTGATTGCTTGCATGCCTTGAGAACCATAAACATAGATGTGAGTACTTGGGACGTCATGATCATACACCTGCTGACTCTCAAGTTAGACTCCGAAACTAGAAAACAGTGGGAGTTGACGGCTTCATCGGAGCTGACCACCGACGAGCTACCCACATTTGATCAATTCAAAAAATTTTGTACTAACCGTTTTAGAGCATTAGAATTTATAGAGACGAAAAAACCATTTAACCATTACGGGACTACAAATTTTCAAAAGCCACAAACTTGTCATGTAGCTCAAGGTAGTCAATGCCCACTTTGCTCTGAGTTTCACCGACTGATATTTTGTAAGAAATTTTTAAAATTGACTGTTGACGCACGTCGTGATTTCGTCCGAACCAAGGGTTTGTGTTTCAATTGCTTGGGAGGCTTCCATTCCGTCAAAAACTGTCAAAATCCCACTCCATGTCGCATCTGCAAGCAGCGACATCATTCGCTACTTCATTTCAATTCGAATAGTGACTCATCCGCTGTCAGGGCTGTAGAAGGTACAAGCAATGTAGGTGTGGTTCAGGAAGCTGAAGAAACAACCGAAGATGACCCACTTCCGACAATCATCACATCTTGCTTCTCTGCAAGCAATAACGAAGAAGTTTTATTGGCAACTGCATTAGTCAATGCCAAAGCAAAAAACGGTAATTACTATACCATTCGCGCTCTTCTGGATCAAGGCTCTCAAGGGTCCTTTGTAACCGAAGCCACAGTTCAGTTTCTCGGCTTGAAAAGGGAAATGATTACTGGAAATATATCAGGTCTTGGTGGAGAAAACAATATTCGATCCAAGGCAATGGTCACTTTGAATCTACAGTCGTCAATTTATCCAGAAATAAAATTAATTGTGAAGGCATTTATATTACGTTCTGTTACCACTCTCTTACCTGCGAAGAAAGTGGTAGAATTAAATTCATTGGATATACAAGGATTACAATTAGCCGATCCAAACTACGACACACCTAATAAAATTGACATTTTGTTAGGTGCTGAGGTATACAGTCAAGTAATTACACAAGGTCTAAGAAAGAACAAACAAGAGACATTAGCAGCTCAGGCTACCTCTCTTGGCTGGATTTTGTCCGGAGTAGCAAAATCTGTAAGTGTGTCCTCTAATATAGTAGTGTTACATACTCAAGTAGCAGATGATGATCTTCTCAAAAGGTTTTGGGAAATGGAAGCAGATCCTTTCACTGCAAAGAAAAATGACAAGTGGACAGAAGAAGAAAAAAAATGTGAAGAGTTGTTTGCCGCTACCACCACACGCGATGTAGATGGCAGGTATATAGTGAAGCTCCCATTCCACAACGATGATCCAGCCTGCAAATACGGGCAATCAAAAGAAATAGCTGAGAAAAGATTCTACTCCCTAGAAAACAGATTGAACAGAAACCCGGAACTTAAACCTAAATATAGGGAGGTTATAGAAGAATATTTACAGCTAGGACACATGGAAAGAGTACCAGAAAATGAAAAACACCTAGAAGGGGCGGTGTACTTACCGCACCATGCCGTAATAAAACAAGATAGAGAAACAACAAAGGTTAGAATTGTATTCGATGCGTCCTGCAAGGGAAAAAACGGAACCTCACTAAACGACGATCTCATGGTTGGCCCTAGGTTACAACCAGACTTAAGACATCTGGTGCTGCAATGGAGGTCATATCCAATTTGTTTAGTATCCGATATAGAAAAAATGTATAGACAGGTGAAGGTCCAGGCAAGGGATGCAGAATTTCAAAGAATACTTTGGAGAGACGATTCAAATTCAGAATTGCAACACTTCAGAATACAAAGAGTTACCTTTGGCACTGCTAGTGCACCATACCTTGCCGTGAAGGCCTTACAACAAGTGGCTCAAGACGAAGGTCAAAATTATCCCCTAGCTGCTAAAAGAGTTTTAACCGAATTTTATGTTGACGATCTCATGACTGGATGTCAAAACGACGACGAAGGAATTCAAATCTATAAACAGATGAACGAACTACTAGGTAAGGCGGGATTTTGTCTACAAAAATGGGCAACTAATAGCAACACATTGTTGGATAAAATAAAACAATGTAACAAGGAAACTGAAATTAGTGACGGGCTGAAAATTAAAGAAGCTGAAATAATAAAAATATTGGGACTTGCATGGAACAGGAAGCGAGATGATTTTCAATATACAGTATCTCTCCCTGACAGTAAACAACCTATTACGAAACGGAACATTATTTCGGATATTTCACGCCTATTCGATCCGCTGGGGTGGATAGCTCCTAGTGTCATCATAGCAAAAAATATTATCCAGAAGCTATGGTTAGCAGGAATAGGGTGGGATGAAAGTGTTCCAAATAATTTAGCACAAGAATGGTGTACGTATCGTGAAGAATTAATGATACTAACAAAAATTCACATTCCCAGGTGGATTGGCTCAAATAACATGCAT